>JASAMV010006676.1:0-23015 GCA_030248065.1 Rhynchonema sp. JSB1_4
CGCATGTTTGCGTTTCTGAATGCGTCATCGAGTTTGATAGTGCAGTAGTCTCACGGTCTGCATGGGTACTGAAAATAATAGTTATGTACACCTACTGTGCACTGTATTTTCTCCGAGACAAGCCCAGGGGTTATTCGCCCTGGACATGTCCTCTCAAAGGTTCGCCTTTAGGGTGCGAGCGAACCCGCCCAGTCAGCAAACACCCAGTGTCGGGACGCAAGCACAAGTAAATGCCTCATTCAGAATATTGGTGACGCAGTAAGTTTGAATCATTCAGATACCGGGACTTCACGACAACAAAAAAAACGAATAAAACTTCGTACCAACCAGCGACACAATTCTCCATCTGTGTATCGCTCTTGTCTTCACATAAATCCGATTGACCCTGACATTCAGGGTTTGTTGCCTGATTATTCATGTTCACATCCATTGCCCCATTCATATTGCTGCCGCTGCACGTTGGCAGCTGGAAATTCTCGGGCGTTTGAATGACCGGTAGACGTTTCTCAAGCATTCGGGCCAGGTCCGACACCCGCATTGGGTTATTGGTGTCAGACGGTGGTGAGGTACTGGCCATTTTTGAGCACCTGGGTTTTTAGGTTGGAACCTAAATTAAAGTTTTCATTTTAAAAATTAGTTTACTTATGACCTGCACAGATTGATGACAGTAGGCAGCGTTGCATGTTAAAGTGACTGTACGCACCGACGTGCAGAGCGTGGAATTGCAAAACGCAGAGCAACTCCTGCTCTGCTGTTATGGAACCTGTCATTACCATAATTTTAGTGAATAAAGCTAGTTATTTGTTTATAGATAGTTTATTGATCATTTGAAAAAACAAAACCACACCCAACGATATAAACAACAAAAAATGTGGTTTTGGCAAGGGATCAAAAATGTGTCGAAACTCAAACAGCGCGATAAAGGTCAAGAAACATGAGCCAGCTGCCACGCTATCGCAGGGATTTCCACAAAACGAAAAATACGTGACTATCTATACCAAAAAAGATAAAATAACGGTAAGCTAAATGTCATTCTTGGAATATGTACACTTACCTACAACTCGTGATGGTTTTTGTTTTACAATAGATTTTGGTAAACATATTCTAGTTCCGGAATCGAAATTTGGCAACCGAGTTAAGAAAACAATGCAGCACCGGAGAATACCAAATTAATCCGCGGGAGATTTATTCGGAAACTTGCGAATAACTTATCCTGTGGGGCATTATTCGGCGGAGGGGGATTTATTTGGCACTCTCTGGCGCCTTTTTAAAGCACATACAGCAAGTGAATAAATTACCGAAATACCGTAATTACTTTTTTCCAAAACATATACACGATCGGCTTGAAATACCAATATAAGAAAACTGAAGCTGAAGAATGAAATGGTTTCAGGGGCTAAATAATTGTCTTTTCGCAATAAATTTTCTGCCAGCAATTTTTATTCGGCTTCACACAGAATGTGAGAAAGATGAGGGAACAGTTAGCCGTTTCAGCACGCACCGCAAAATGTTTTTAATGTTGTTCTCTGGAGAAGAGTTGAAAGGTATTACGAAACCAGTCTTGAACCAGCCACGGTTACACCAAAAACTAAGAACTGGGCAGCTGTTTTTCATACAAGCTTCTATTTTTTTACAAAGGCAGTGTTATAAACCCTGGTCATAATAAATGAGCCGACCTCAGACACAGAGAAAGAGCGCGGGGCTAAAGTTTAACATTGTTCACAGTCCGAGAAAAACATCCATTTTTCGAAGATAGATCAGATATATTTTCGAGAGCTAAAAATAGTCAACACTATATGGAGAGAAACAGAACGCTGAAGTCATCATTGCGTTGTATACTTTGTCTGACAGAAAAAATTCCGCCCACACGCGCGCAAAGCAAGAAACAAGAAACAGTAGTAACGTTTGGGCTGGGTGTGTTTTGGGGATGATGCATCTTCAGAGAAGATAAAAACAAGAAGACCAGTAATGTACAATGCACTAGCAGCTGAAAACATGAATAAACACAACCACGTAAAATGTGAATGTTTATGCAACGGGAATCCCACAAAACACAATGGCAGGTGTCTGAATGGATAGGGTGTGTTTGGGAAGCGGCCGGATTAAAAAACGGCATAGCGGTTCGGTTTTCACACGAAACCTGAATTTTTTTGTGATAATTGTCTGCAGAAAATGAGAAAAAAAAGCCGTCAAGTCTGTCAAATAATCAACCAGTAAAACACAAAAACCAAGGGGAACATATTATCAGGAACAAAAAAGTCCACAAAAACGATATGGTTTGCAATGATGAAGAAACAAAACACCAGCATACAGACATTTATTTGATGAATATTTCGCACACAGCGTGCGCGCCACTCTGATTTTTGGCTACACATAACGTACAATGTAACGTTTACCTGAGGCGACTTGTGTGTACCTGAGTACCTATACTTTTACGTTCTGGCCTGACATGAAATAAAGTGTAGCAGCACAGTGGGGGAGATAGGGCAAGTTTTGGCTATGTCAGTGTGCTTGTGCACAAAAGCCCACACAGAACACACACACGAAGAGCAAACGTGCACGTCACTCCATACCTGCAGCAGGTTTGGGTACTGCACCAGCTCGTGTGCAAGCAGCAGCTTGGAAGGGGAGCAGTGAGCGACGGATTTTTTTGAAGCATCAGTTTCGCGATCAAAGGCCAACTTGAAATCAAAATGTTTCACAAAGTTAAACACCATAAAATTGCCATGGTGCATTCCAGAAAGGACGTCATATTTTGCAAAGTTGGTGATGAAACACAGCAAACATGGGAAGGATACACATGTACCAAGCACTGACGATATAATGTTGGTTTGTGAATGACTCATCAGTCTGCGGTCGTTTTGTGTGCGCACAACGTTGACACCAATAAGTTCCAGTTCCGGTTCTTATGACAAAATTTCTAAAAAAGCTTTTAATTGTTGTGCTGCTTTGGGTTGGATTGGATCAAGTCAGAGATTATTTTCAACTTGAATTTTGGTGTTTCTCAAAGTGGGAACATTCTTGTGCTCTTTGCCGGCGTATCGTTTTTTGCGCGCATCGGGCGGTTTTTATTGGGGAAACCGTGATAGGACATGGGATAGGGGTACGTGTTTTGGTCGGTTGGATTGCGTCAATCGTTTTTTTGGCCTAAAATGTGATAAGCACAGGATTTTAGCAAGTTTTGCGCTGGATGAGGCACCAGCTTTTCCAACAAGGATGGAAATAAAAAGAAGTGATTTTTCCATAAAAACATCTTGATGCACGTGACTTTGAACCAGATCTTCTTCATTCCAAATGTGCACTCGTAATTTTGAACATCACAGGTTTTCACACTATTTTTTAATCGCTGTCAGCCGCTTAAAATTTTGTTGATTGGTACGGCCGGTCTCCGTGTAAGAATCCGGTATCGAGTTTTGGATCATTTCCAGACGTGGAAACACGAACGAAACCTCGATCCTGTAAAACTGCAGTGGCGAACCACTAAATTCAACTCGCAATTACCTAGCATAATGGCGACCAAGAACAGTTCACCTCATGCACAATGTTGAATAATGGTAAAATGATGCACAGATGCGTGTAGATACATATAATATACCATCGATAATGGTTACATATAGTTCACCAACAAATCACAATATATTCAATTTCAGAAATCGAAAGAGCTGGTAGAGTGACACGGTTGCACTTGCATGGACACGGTGTGCAGATAGGGTTTGCCGGCACGGCCGATCAGCCGAAGATGGCAGATGCAAGCGTTGAGACCGACCGCAACGATACTGGAATGGGGAAAATTGGGAAATTTTTTGTCTTTTTGACGGAATAATTTGCGAAAATATGGATTTTTCGTCAGTGTGCTCACTTTCCATCATTGAACGACACCAGCGATGTGAGATCACCACCCGATGGCACGTACTCTTTCCATAGACACGCTGAAACATCATTGGTATGGAGATTATGATGTTATCGCAAAAAGCATAGTCCCCACTGAACTGTTGGTTCTGCAGCTGAGTTATGGGGGTTATCAAGCTGTTTGGCAATAAAATGATCTGGCACGTAACGGCGGTGAATTTGCCCCGTTCTCTTTTCACAGACGGGCGGTGCATCAGGATGTGGTAATTATACAGTATAACCTCCTAGTTAAGGACACACCAGTTATTTGATCACGATTTAGAATATTCACCATGTGGAATTCGTCTCGTTTAGCACGTAGCGATTGTGTTGAGCGTGAAATAGCCCATTTCAGAAACAATCCAAATCAATACCAAGATTTCACGCCATGGACAACAGATAAAACATCAAATCGTGTCAATTCTTTGACCTCAGCTGGACTTGTGCCCTGCTCATCTCATTCATGTCGGCTATCTGGCTCATTTTGGAACTTGAACTTTTAATGCCTCAAATTTTGCTCACCATAGAGGCGTTTCAGTACTTAAGGAGTCACTCGGACCAGCGACATCGTTCACCATACAGGACAGAGAAATATGTGTATTCACTGAAGTTATAACACGTGAAAACTCGGGACATGCCAAGTCGTTCACTATAGAGCTCCGGAGGTTCACTGTAGAGAGGGAACACTATGTGACAGGACAACAGCATGAGGTGAGAGCTAATCTTATTGTTGTCGTGAAAAATCACTTGCTGGCGCACAGAAGGGCCAACGATACCGTAACTGGACACAGCATTGAACACTGTATGCACGCCGCACTTACTGATGTATGGGCAACCCATCGGCTCATGGCACTTTTTATACACACAGCGCATGCAGCAGCACACGCCATTTTCTAAACAAAATCTACACTTCGAACGAGTGTCATACTTTGAAGACCGTTTTTTAATTCATCCGGTTTTCATTTGCTGCTTGCCATAACACTTTTCTGCATTGTTGCAAAATTTGGGGATGTTTCAACGGATAACTGCAACGAATAGATGCATTCGTTGATAGCAGTAATGTAGCATGCAGCCTGTGTGTGCGGAGTGCCATGAGCTGGCGGATTGCCTATACTGAGTGCAGCAATGTTGGTTTGTTCGCCTGCTTTGGCAGACAGACCGAGGCGCCAGGGCTCGTCAGTGCGAACGCCTCTGGCAAGTTTGCCTCCAGAAAGCCCCACCAGCACATCTTATTGCTGGGCTGTAACATCACTGCAAACACTGCTATTCAGGTCTCAAAACCCTGACAAAAAAACCCTAAGAAACACAAACAGACATCCATCGTCTATGTTCCACACTCTGACACTATGATCGTTTGACACGCTGAGCAATAGATTCTTCCACGTCACTTGTTGTTTCATGAATATGGCACCGTTCACGGATTCTTCGTGGCCGCGGAATTCGCGCAAAATCGAGCGTTGACGCAGATCCCACATCTGAATATATTTATCGGTCGGTTGGATGGCCTTGATAATTCTGGGCAGGCCTGGTATGAAGAGAACCAGCTTCAAACAGGTACTACCATAACCTACCGTAATCTCACAACCATTGCCATTGAACCCGTTACTCGACGACAAGCAATAGCGCTCATCAAGTGAAACATCACAGTGTAGCTGAATTTGTTGTTTCTTTGGAAAGCAGTGGATCAAATTCAAGTCTCGGGGATCCCAAAGTCTGGAATTTTTACACGGTAGAAATCACAAAAATTATGCAAAATTAAATCTGAAGAATGAAAAATTAACGGAAACCTACTTGAGTTCTTTGTCCTCGCTGGTCTGAGCAATAAGCGAATCGGTTTTGGCTCGCGCAATAAACGTGACCTGCGAATAAAAATATAATGGATTGGGAGAAAAATAATTATTCAAAACATAAGCGACAGCTTCCAAACATTCAAAGCGCGCTCATACCATGTTTCTGGGCTGTGTCCTGTTAATTGTGCATTTGCCGGTCTCAATGTCCCACAATCTCACACTGTTATCACGACTGCCACTGACAAATCGACCATCTGAAACATCAACGGGACAGGGGATTATCAACTGAAGCCATATTGTAACCCCTCATTCAGGCTAAGTTAATGCTTGATGGGCAGGACCTATATGTATAGTGCAATTTTTGGGACCATTTTTTAGACTTTATCAGAAGAGCCTCATGTTTGTGGGGTGATGTGGCCATCGGGTGCATTTGCACTGACGATGGATGACCTGGTGCACCTCCCGCCTGTGAAAGCAGGTCGAAAATGAAAAAACGAAAACACACTGCTTTAGCTCGCATCACGGTTTGGCCTAAGCCAGAGAAGAAGGACGCACAATTTTGAAGTAGTCCAAAGTTCAAAGTGCCTGTCGTTAGCACAATAAGATATTTACCAGGGTTGTCAAAGCTCCAGACAAGCCTTATCATGAGAATAAGAAAGGTCAACTTTACGACCAAAAAAATGCCAAAAAAAGCTCCAACCGAACCACTAAGAATCTGCAGTCCGGTGACCACAAACTGATGTCCGTCCATCACACGTTCGGCCTGCGGCGGTTTGAAACTCCATTGACGGATCGTACAGTCACGTGAGCCGGACAGAAGAATATTCCGACTACCCGTGCTGCGGTAGGCGACGCGCGTCACCTGGCAGAATGATCAGCATCAGACAGTTCTCATGCGGTGACACACCTCCATGGGCCTGGCCCTCCATGGCGATTTTTTCTTTTTGCTTTCCAGCCGGGCCAAAATGTTTGTGCAAAACTCTACCAAATGTTTGTGTCTGCTTGTTTCCATATATACCTCTTTTTCGTGTCCCTCCCATTTCCGCACACATTCACCGGTGTCAATGTTGGTCAGAGCGATCATCTGAAAAAGCAATGATTATCATGTCCATAGGCAGGCCGGTCAACTCAACTGCGGCGTGGTCATGCATCTGCATTATGTATATTGCATTTTATTTCAGAATTGAGACGGGCAATTCGTGTCCTTCCGTCGCCAGTTTCGACCTGATTTTCACAGACGGTCGGTGCACTCGAGCAAGCGAATCGCCATTCGGACATCATTCTCTGTCCTTGGTCTCAGATTGGGGCCAAGTTTAAAACGATAAACAAACTCACATTGTTTATAAAACCAATGTAATTGGGCCTGAATCTTAGGGCCCGATTTCCTAAATCCAAACAAGTCCAGCCCAAACATCACCAAATGCATAAAAAACGAACCGAATCCCTGCCCCCCGTCACGATAATGCCCGGTCGAATCGACGTGATGCACGTGACGGCCTCTCGGTGCACTGGTTTCTGTATCACACATTGTCGCTCGCAGAAACCGTCGACGGCGCTCACTGCTCTGAAACATCGTCGGGCTTGACATATGTCTTTATGGATCAGTACGTTATGAATATATTATTTGAGTTGCGCTACGGGGTATCATATTATCCAATTATTCGTGGTTGTGGGCGAATGAGTTCATGATGGTGTTGTCCATTGTGGCATGCGATCCCACGAAATCACATGAAGTTAATTGATGCCACGACTTTTCGCCAAAACGGCAAAATAGCGAAGAGATCGCAGCATCAATTATAGCTTAGCGTATGTATTTCGCAACTGGAATTGCATGCTACAAAGCAAAACACCATCATTATGATCTAAGGCCGCACTCAGACAAACGCGAAAAGCGAAAAGTTCAGCACAACAGCAACTCCTTAACCACGGGCCTAAACCACGGTGATGCTCAAACAAAATGTTTCAGAGGCTGTTTGGCGTGCGCTGTGGATGATGACTACGCTGAAAAACTTTTTGCTTTTCGCTTTTCGCGTTTGTCTGAGGGCGGCCTAAATGCCTTGATCTGATATACCCCATCAAATATCACTTCGGCACCAAAGATTCAGTCTTCAAAGTCTTTCAGTATTCGCAAAAAAATGCAAACTGCTAGAAAAAAGCTCGGACGGAAATCAACCAGAACACAAACTGCACAGCAGACAGTCTTTTGGGATGATCACGTGGTGATTCATCTCTGGTGCATTCGCACCGACACGATGATCTGATGAAGCGCCCGTCGTATGATACATGTTGAAGAAACAAGGCAATCAAAAAACACATTGCGTCGACATGAATTTATGCATCATTCCCAAAGGTCACGAAGTGCATACGTACCTTCTCGGCCCCGCCATAATGCTGCTGTTGCTGTGCTGAATATTGGATGTGTAGGCACCAGGGGTATTGACCAGCTCGTAGTCCCCGCCGCCGCTGATATAGTTGCCCATTATGAGCGTTATCAGACTGAGACGTGGACAAAATAATGGAAAAAAGGAGCCTTACTGGAAAGAAACCCGATAATAAGAATAATATACAGTAATATTGTAGAGAAAAGTGTGTGGCGCTAATATTGTTAACGGGATTCACGCAAAAGCTGGGCAAAAGTGCGTGTGTGCACGTTTACCCCAGCATGAGGTTCTGTTTAGCATCAAGCATCTGCTTGCGACCAACAATTCTAACTTGCATGAGAAACTCGGAATATTAGTGCCACGCGTATAAGGATTGCGATTACGACATTGCGTTGCACAATATGCCATGCTTGCACGCGCGGCAGTAAACTTGTGCGAACTTGCCATGCCCATGCCCTCTCACAGCCGGCTGCTTCGATATATGTATGTAGTTCAGCTACAGAGAAATACTATGTGGTTGTTGCCAGGGAGACAGGCTTATGCAGGTACTGCTTGTAGCAGGGAGCAATAAAGGCTTCATACACGCCTTTCGTTGAAAGCATATTGCGAAACCCAGAAGCTCCTGGTATAGCAAGCACGCACACGGCGAAACGGGACGATTGCGCCGGCTTCACAGTCGGTTGTGCTTTTCTGTGGTGGCTGTCCACGACGTCAGCGTAAACGTACATTATACATACTATGTACATACGTACGTAGATGAGGAATTTATTGAAAACACGTATTTTTCACTGCGTGCAATAACCGTGTCTGTTACGTCGCGCTATCAAGTGAAACTTTACACCACCTCTTGGTCTCGAAACCCATACCGCGACACACTCGTACACAACGTTTCGCGGAAAGCACCATGCAGTCTGGTGGACAATAACGACGCAACACGACCAAATAAACACAATTTGTGCTAGGTCTTTCCACAGATACTCTGGCAATTCCTTTAGGAGAAACTTTTCAACAGCGTTGCCTGATCCGTAAAGCGCATTATGCGTGCACTGGCTACCGAAGTCACGTGACCGCTAAGGCCAGTGCACGCATCATGCGCTTTGCGGATCAGGCAACGCGTTTGAAAAGTTTCTCCCAAAAGAATTGTCAGAGGATACATGACGTGACTTTTGCACTTCTGTTGCGCGTGAGTGTGGCGCGGCGTTCATGATCAAATGCAAACAAACTGCAAGCGCACATTCGTTCACACACCGGATTCAAAGCCATTCAAATGCAACGAATGCGACCACGCATCGACGAAGGTGGGCAATTTGAAACGGCATGCGCTGCGCTACCATTCTCCTGACGGGACTGTGCGGTATACTTGTCATAAATGCCTGCAGACGTTCAAAACACGGGACGAAGCTCGACACCATTCGCGCGTTCACACAAACGTTCGACCGTTCAAATGCAATCAATGCGCAAAAGCGTTCAATAAGAACGAAGAACGTCGCAATCATGTACGCATTCACTCCGATCAACGACCATTTACGTGTTCGCTGTGTGGCGTTGCATACAAACAAAGAGAAGGACTTCAAATGCATCACATCGGAATTCACAGCGATCTCAAACCGCACCGTTGCGCCGAGTGTTCAATGTCATTCAAAACAAGTTGTGCCTTGAATAGGCATTCACTCGTTCACTCCGATCAACGGCGATTTACTTGTTCACAATGGGGTGTCGCATTCAAACAATCGAGACTACTTATCCGCCATCAGAAACAAGTTCACTCCGACGTCCGCCCATTCAAATGCACTCAATGTTCAAGGGTGTTCAACAGTGATTCGAATCTCACCACGCACGTGTTGCTTCCTCTGATTAATTTTCATTCAAATGCGCACAATGTGGTGTTGCATTCAAACAACCATCGGGACTCAAATCGCATTTCCAGCAAGCAACATGCACTTGATCGCTGTCCACATCGAATGGTGTTTTTTTTGTTTGTTATCTTATACTGAAGTCCCAGTTAGTGTTGTGCTCAACCACCGGTGCATGTTGTGCTCTAACCCTGGTTTTCTTGTGATTACCATTTTACGAACAGCGATTGTTCGTTGATAATGCAGCTTATCCAATTTGGATCATACAGTTTTTATTTCAAATTTTTATGTGATGTGACATGACAATCTACCGAAACCAAGAACAAAGTGCGCAATACAGGCAATGAATGTCAAGAAAAGTACAACTTACCAACACGATTAACCAAACGCTGCTTTTCATAGAAAGCGCCCGTACACGTATCAGTCTAAATCCACAATAGCATAAACATGGGAAAGCATGTACAGCAAACAAAAGAAAGAACAAAAAAGAGAAAAAAATAAAACCACAATTATCAATCAGAATCATCACTCAAATCCACACATTCAATTGATTTCTTCTTTCGTTGTCGATGCACTTGATGACTAGATGCATTGAGCGGCATTGATGCTTGCAGTGGCACTGACGATGCCATGGGTGCTGATGCGGCTGGGGCTGAAATGGGATATTTAGAATGTTAGTGGCGAGCGTATGAGCAATCTTTATGAAGCACTTGTCAAAAGTGTGGTATCGAGCGCCGAGCACCTGCTCAATTGACACAGATGACGAAGAATGAGGAAAAACACATTTTTATTCACGACCTTTCAGATTCTTTTTATTTTCACTGTTCAGACGAGATTCTCAGAGACGAGTGCGTGAAGCGACAGTCAAAATGGGGCATGACCAACACTTGTGGACCAAAACAGGACTGTTTTCAGAGGTGTTGCCTAATTTGTAACGCGTTCACGAGACTCCGACGGCAGATGGGTGACAGACAAGCTGTGGGCGCTTTACAGATCAGCCGACAGACTTGAAAAAAGTTCCCCAGAAAGTACTGTCAAATAGTGGTGTGTCTAATTTGCCAAATGCATCAAATCCGCACATGCCCAAGAACGCGGCCCTTTGCAACGGCGGTGGCAGCGGCGCGCCCCGTGCGTCATCATACGGCGAACCATCAGCGAGCAGAATGTGTTTGTCGGGCAGACGCAAGAACAGCTGACCCTTCGGTGACCGAACTAGGTGCGCGTCAACGTCGAGCGGCACGCGATGTTGCATGCCCGGATACGTGACGCTCGGCAGCACACAATCTGTGAAACATTTGTGGCTATGTAAAGGCAAACTACACCAACACGAGCCCGATTTCGAAGGTGGTGTGTATTCAAAACGAACAGAAAGAGAAATCATCATGCTCCACATTGTATTCTTCAACGTGTAACACTTCCCAAATCAGCAGCCACGTCAGAACGTTTCACCACTCTGCCAGCTGCGAAATCGGGCTCGTGTTGGCGTAGTTTGCCTATATTTGTCTGGTTCGTGGATGATATTGAAAATACTGGTGATGGGCGTATGTGCAAGCATAGCTCACAGCGCAAGTATGCTGCATGAAACTGGTGCATTACTGCAATGTAGTTGAAGAAATTATTTTCAAAAATATATTACGAGCCGTGGCGACACGCGTGTGCGTCGACTATCGCTCTAATCCAAAACAAATTTGTGTAAAGTCAGAACGAACCCCAGACCAAACCCCCCAAAAAATTTGAATACCAAGCGAAAATCCAATCTCTCTCTCTCACCATATCGTGTCCGAATGAGCACCGGTTGCAACACGTGCGCATTATTTGACACAGCCTGATACGGCATGTGTCCATAGGGCATCGATGCTGAGCTTGATGCCTGAGCATGGGGCATGTGGCTTGACACACTCAATTCCATCGGCGTGGGTGTCGGCTGAAAAATGTAGAATTGTTATTGTGGTGGGTGATAGGGGCGTATATTTTAGTAAGAGAGAGGAACGTAATGGTCTTGGCCGCTATCAAATCTGAGCGCAATCATTCAGATAATGACAACGGCCAGGCAAAGACAATTACTTCTTGGATGGTCGCCTTCGATACAGCAGGGGCGATAATTTTAACCAGCGTAATGCTGGTCGCAAAAGTTGCCCTCCCCTGGTTATGCCTTTGAAATCCAACCGCATGTCATGTGGACACAATCAGATCGACACTGATCACAAAGTTTATCGGTCAAAATAACAATCAAACAACAAAATCTCCCTACATGCACCAACATCAGCCCGGAGCATCGGCCCAACGGCAGCAATGGGTCGCAGTCGATTCGGCATGTGCACACGTGACGGGTAGGGCATCGGGTAGGCACGCCAGTCGGGATATGGAGACGGGTACGGGAATCTACAAGCGAATGTGAAGATAACGGTCAGTTTGGAGAATATTGGTGTCGAGCGTGTTGCTACAGCCACGCTTTTACAACGCGCAGCCCGATCGCTACACTTGACATCAGAGATAGGCCCGGGATTAGCTTTCGCGCCGCTGTTCGGTTTCGGAGCGAGATTTCCGAAGTCGATCTCAAGCTGGATGGAAAACAAAGCACGAAAGCACCGGGTACCGTCAGTATCATTATCCGCCTAGACAGCGACACTTTGGTTTCCCAATCTGCCGTTCGCATCGCACCCAAAAACCCTTTATTATCATGAAGAAAAAACATGGTGTTCCGATCATACGCTACAGAGAAGATTCGAGAAAGCCTCTCCCACCTGTTGCCTCCAAATGCGCCAATACTGGCAACAGCCGCTCCACCAGCGCCCGTTATGCCGGCAGTCGGGCCAAACGCATAGCCACGCAACTCCCTGTCAAACATCATTTTCGCCTCCCTTTTCTCCGCTTCAGTCAACTCCTGGTCTGAGTCGGTCATCAGGGATTCGTGAAGGAATGGAGCCTGAATGGGCAAGGAATGCGACATGAGTACCGTAATCCAAGCGTGTGAATTTTGATGAAATTAGGGGCACAAATGTATTCTCTTTCAGAATCGCATGGAGGCATGAGCGGTTGTACCTGGTGGTTCAGCGATCAGTCACATTCACGATAGAGCAACAGAAGTTAGTTTTGATCATCGAACAGTCGTCGGCAACAAGTTTGCAACAACAACGACAAAGTTATACCATGTTGATGTTGACTGTGACCAGCCAAGCTCGAACATACTCAGCAAACCTGAGCGAAATGTTGACCCAATTTCTCAAACGTGTCCAACAATATCTGATCTTCATTCATCGGTTCATCGCGCGATGGAGGCTCTTCCTGCTTATCCAACTCTTCCTGGAATTAATGATAGAACCTTGGGAATTTTCCAAGTTCCTTCAGTGGAATAAAAAAATTGAATTTTCGAAGTCACCCTACTCACATCATACTGCATCAAATTGGCGATCTCAGCGCGCGTCACAGCCGTACTTGTATTACGATCGTCAATGACTCGGCCTTGAAAGATCAGGCAACATTCAGCGTGAGAATTAACCAAACCAAACATGTGCAAAAGTTCACTAACGGAACATTCCATGTTTTGCCACTTGCCGATTGAACACGGCCCGTTCCATGCTGTTGTCCATGATCAATCGATAAATGAACGTGCGCTGTGTTTGACCGTACCTGACAGTTGGAGCCAAGTCAAACTTGGGCATTCAAGAAAACATTTTTTTTCTCCATCGCCACCTGATTCTTTCACCTTAGTGACAGCTGTCCCAACCCAGCCTTCGATTAGTTTCCCTCGTTACCACGAACCGAGTCCCTAACATTCTGAGAAGTGAGGTAAGGCGGGGATGCGCGCCAAACGAACAAGAACATCTGCATCGAGGAGAAGACGAGACAAACCTGTAAATGCGACATACTGCCTGTGCGTCGTGACACGGATTCCATGAAGCATCGAATATGATCACACGCGTGGCTGCTGTCAGGTTGATGCCGAGACTGCCGGCTCTGAAGAGGGTTGTTGAAAATAAACGAGCCCAGTGGTGTCGTTGAGAAATCGAAATTTTCCCATGCCCACCAGCCCAATTTTCGGGAAATTTCCCACACATTTCCCAAAAATCAAAAATTTCCCATACCAAGGGGGTTTCTCCAAAAATTCAAAAGCTTCCCATACCCGAGGGGGTTTCTGAAAAAAATGACCCCAAAAATCTTATAAAGGTGCCAAAAATTGGTCTAAAAGTTCTTAGAACAGGGCTTTCTTGCGGCAGCAAGCGGTTGTCTAGGCGAAAATGGCCAATTTTGGTACTTCTCGGTGTCAAAAAGTCATTTCTTAGGGGTGCTTGTTCCAAAAGTGAAAAATTTCCCACACTCCACACCCCGGCCGATTTCCCATACCCATACCAGGGGGCAGTGGTTTTTAAAAAAAAAAAATTTTTTTTTTTTTATTAAAAAAAAAATTTTTTTTAAAAAAAAAAAAATTCAAAAAAAAAAAAAAAAAAAAATTTTTTTTTTTTTTTAAATTAAAAATATCTTTTTTTTTTTTTTTATTTTTTTTCTAAAAAATTCCCCCCACCCCCCCCGTTTTTTTTTTTACCACACACCCCTCCTTTATATTATAACTTGTTACCACCCAAACAATTTTTTTTCTAAACTGTTTGTCACATATTTGATCGGTACCAAGACAAATTCACCCAAATTACCTTTAAAAACCACACCAACACCCACAACAGAAAATAACTAATAATTATATTTTTTACACAAAAAATTTTTTAAAAAAAAATATAAAAAAAAAAAATAAAAAAAAAAAACCCCCCAAACTACACCACTGAATGAGCCCCGCTCAAAGTGCAGCAAGATTGGACGGAATTCACAAAACATTTTTCGGTGCAAACACCGCTTGAAAACACTGGAGAACGCGCTCCCATGTTCTATAGTCCAGCAACAGCTAACGCAGAATTTATGGCAGCCACACTGCCTGATTGGTAAAGCGGAAAATCCAGTGATAAGCTTGCTCGGTTTTAGACCGGAAGTTCGCAGACATTTTTTTCTTTTTCTTTTCTTTCTTGTTTTTCACCTTCAGACTCGGCTTATTCAACGCTTCGGTGCCTTCAAAAAGCTTTTTTTAAATTTTTGGCTGGCAGTCACTTAAAATGATTGCTTCTTCTGTGTCGTTATGCAGAAAAATTCATGCTTTGGCCACTTCTTTTTCTCTTTCTTTCTTTCGCGGTTTTTTGCTTGCTACCGTAACCCAAATCGAACCATTCCAATTTTCATGTCTGAAGCGAGCGCGCACGTTTTCCGCTTTACGGATCAGGCAATTTGACTGCCAGAAATTCTGCGTTAGTTATTGTCGGACTATATATACAGTGCGTAAGTATTTACACCTGCGTGGCACCGTCCATGAGTGTGTCGCTCAACGACAAAACCGACGAATGTAATACGAATCAAATCAAGGCGATCCGTACCTGGTTGAGATCAGGAACAAATACACGGCCGCTTCGTGATTGAATCGTGAGATCAGACGATCGCGCTCTTTCAGACTCGTCGCGCCCGTCATACCTGTTGGAATTATTTTTTCCCTTCTTTTAATTTTTATTCAAAAATATCGTGACATTCGAGAAGATCAAAAAGTTTATTTTTGCCCAAACTAACGGAGATAGTTGCGATTCTTCTTCCACACCGTTGATTCCCCGTGGACTAGAAACGGTCGTTTGACGAGAAATGTTTCAATCGTGTCCAATGTTGTCAGACTCTGGCTGCAAATATTGTATTATTCGCCCATTTTCGCAAATTATTGCTGTGAAAATACAGCGTAATTCTGTCATACTGACAAAAAATACAAACATTCGGTTACCTGTAAATGAGCACCTTATTTCCCTCAGCCACCGCCCGCCGCAACAGCGTCATCGCGACCAAAATCTTTGTGCCATTCTCTTCCAGCTCGACCGTATAATTCTGATCGTCGAAGATTTGTTGCGCCTGAAATTGCAAGGACAATCTTCAACAATGACAGATGAAAAAATAGACTGCTCGTTGTGACAGCAAATTTCCAACACCAATAAGTTTATTTGAAAACCAATAAAGTACCCAATCGAACGACAGGTTGTCCATCGATTTCGAGTTCGATGACCGACTCGGTGAGGGTGGCGCCGAGCTGACCAGCTGCGTCATTGACACGGGCGCATTTGGGTCAACTGGCTGAAATTAGATCCATTTTTGGATACTTTGAGAACATTTTTGGCTTCGGCACTGTGCATATCACGCCGTTTATTGTGCACGTACGATCAGACCATCTCAACTTGAAGGCAAGGCACTGTGTTCCTATGCGTGAGTATGACGCATTATTCTCGGAATTTCTAAAGAAACGACTTCTGAATTTCCCATCTTGAGGCACGCGAATGTATTGCTCCTGTGAGTTGTTGCATCCCGCTGACTAATTTAGACATTGGTTTGACTGTCTGATACGTACTTTTTTCTGCTTGGCGCCGTGTCTGGGCGCAGTGTCATCATCGAGATCCAAGTCGCCCAACAACATTTCCGACCAGGCCGACTCCACCTTCCGATTCTTTCTCTCGATCAACATTCGCCAGAGAATGTCCGGATGGTTGCAGATCTGAAAAGAGAAAATCCTTGAAGAAATGAGTAATTTATTGCTGAAATTCTGCCTAACGTTCACGGTATAAAAATGACAAATGATCAAATCACGGCAGAGCGTTCTGCAATAGCGCATAGCTGAATGGTGCACATAATTGCAACTGTAGCAGTATAGCGTTTTCGCCTGCTACCGTTTTCAAGTACGAGCGAAACACCAGAAACTCGTCAGAGTTAGAAGATACCAATTCTGCCACAAAGGCTCAAAAGAAGTCAAACCAAACGCACCCTAATCGAGATAGCAAACGAGCTCAGGATATTGGACCCGGCCGAGTAGACAGGATCATCCAACATCATCGGCCTGAATGTCTCCAGGAACTCCTTGTACAACAAACGTTGCGTTGGCGACTTGCGTAGCATCAGTACGTACTCACGATTCAGGGGCAGGATAGCGCGCAACAGATTGGCACTGCGTCTAAAAATTGGGCCAGGTTATCATAGCAGTAAAATAACATCATAAAGTAGGCGGTAATTTCAACATGGCTTATTTCCAATGCATTTATTTCCATTGGCCCCAATCCAGGCTTTTTTCCAGAATTTACGCAAATTACATTTAGGATTTCATTTGTGGACAAACGGAGAAAATTCTAGACCCAAAGTCCAACATGCGCTTTAACCTAAAAATAAAAATACAGCTTGTTGGGTGCACGGTCTTCAACCAACCTCATCACGAATCCCTTCAATTTATCGATGAGCACATGTGTACGCAACCGGGCGATTCTCAAATCTTCTGGCGTGCTATCAGTGCACAAGCCGTTCCTGATCGGGATCTCAAACATGTTCCTGCAACAAACATGATTGCTCAATAAATTTCGGATGGTTTTCTGTTGCTTGTGCGTGAATGCCGGAGTGTCGGATAATAATAGTTGCTGTCATTGATGTTGCGGCCTTTTAGAAATCCCACAAAACATCACTGCTTGCCAAAACGTGCGAACGTTGTGAGATACCCTGCATGATTAAGTCAGATTGTCATTACGTGAAATACACACTTTCCCATTGCTCGGTCATAAACATGCCGTTAGTTTGCTTCTAGCACCGTACCAAATTCCAACCTGAACTGTTTCCGATTGCCGAGGTATCCGGGTCGTACGAAATCCACCATGCAGTAATATTCGTTCAGATTGTTTTGCAACGGATAACCGGTCAGCACGATACGACGACTGCAACAAACACGCTAACGTTGTGCACAGCAAATTGGACATGTATAGTTCATAAATCAAATCGACCGGTACCAATAACGGTGACCGATCCGTGGTCCTTGGTGTTTTGCTTGGTCCACGACGGTTACGCTATCTTATTCCATTGGCGATATTTGGACATCATAAACAACTTTGAGCTGGGCTACACGGTTCCGTATCCTTTTGGGCCATTGAACCTTTTGGGCCACCGCACTTTTTGGGCCAGGTACTTTTTGGGCCACGTTACATCTCAGACCGGGTACCTTTTGGGCCAGGTACCTTTTGGGCCACATGTTTATTTTTACTCACATGATCGCTTGCGCATATACAGTACAAAAAATTGGGCGACGCTTGTGCTCAAACATTTAATAAAACAGTTATTCCCACGGCAGTCACTTTCGTCAGTCAGACAGGCGCATACTGCAACGCGCGGGTATGTCCATCTAACACGTGGATTCCATGTGGTTACGTCAGAGAGCGTGAGGTTACGTCAGTGAGAGGTTATGGCAGAGGTGTTTTTACATGGGCGGAGTTACAGACGGGGCGCACTAACTACCCCAATAGGAGACCAGATTGTTGATTCCAGAATGTCCGGAGTCCGGACTAAAACTTAAGCCCTTGTTCACGTTCGTCGTTTCCGAAAACCCTCAGCCAGTACCAATTCACCCCCTAATCGAAAACCATTCATGTGTGCGCTGTGGCATGGCTGCCTTGCGCATGTTGTGGTAAACAATGTGCGAGCTGTGTAAGGTTTTGAAAAACGAAAAGCACATCCTGAACACTAGATAAGTAGACGATTTTTATTTGCAATTGACAACTTATTTCATTCACCACAGATGCCTAAAATTATACAAGAGTAAAAGGGTGCTTCAAAAGGGCTTGATTTTTTGGAGTGTTTCGTTTATCATTTGTCACACCTGGCGTTTCGTACAATGCTTTACATCTCGTTTAACAGAGAAACGACTGTGTATAAGACGCTGAAATTACCTTAGATCGGATTACCTTTTGTCTTGCACAGGTCCGCCTCAAACTTCTTTCATTTTGTCTCCTCCTGTGAAAATATGTGGGCTCCGTGAAGCATCATGTTTAGACTACTCTATCATTATAAAAATTGCTAAATAAAACACTGCTATACACTCCTTTCACAAAGCAACGAGTTGAAAATCCATTTCCTAAATCTGGGTTTCTGATACCTTGTCTTCAATTTCTGAAAAAAATGGCTGCAAAGAAACGCGGTCAACATTCAATTGTACAGTCACTTTAAAAGTTATTCAGCTTAGGTCGGCGAACATATTTTACGCTGGTCGAAATGAGTGGCATCACTAAATTTCTTAATATTCTTAGTTCAAAGAAGTCACGTCACCAAGACAGAACTGGTCCGATCCGTTCACTAAGTTTGATGTCGCCTACAGTGAATCCTTTTGTAGTGAATTTTTTAACATGCAATAAACTTTGGATCGCAATCCGCAGTTAACCCCCGAACAACTTCATAAACAAGCAACCAGATTTTGTGATAAAAAATAATCTGGTTTCGTTCAGCTTACAAGACTCCAAAAAATCACACTATGATCAAGAGTGGGCACCAATAAAAACTGCTGAAATGTGACGCGCGCTGTCAAATGGTTCTTACCCACGTGCCTTATATCATCATTCATGTAACATCAACTAACCTGCCGTCTACGTCATGCTTGTATATTGATGGCGATCGATAAATAATGCACACTTTCTACCTCCAACAATCGGAGAGTCATTAATGTTTCAACGAGACTACAAATAGGGTCTAAAAAGTTGACAGAAACGGTGTTCGCTGAAGTGCCTTCTCATAAAAAGAAATCACCCAAAAAGAATGTTTGTAGTCAAACGGGCAGGCTGTGAGTGGTTTGTTACCGGTAATTATGGCACTTTTGTCAGTCAGACAGGCGCATACTGCAACACGCAGGTATGTGGACGTGATCCTGGTTCAGGCTGTCTGAGTAAAAATAAACATGTGGCCCAAAACTTACGGTACCCCGTGGCCGGGCATCGATAAATAATGCGCACTTTCGATTTCCAACATTCGGAGAGTCATTAATGATTCAACAAGACTACAAATAGGGCCTAAAGAGTTGACAGAAATGGTGCATCTTCATCATGCTTCTGATAAAAAAAGAAATCAACCAAAAAGAATGTTTGTGGTGAAACGGACAGGCTGTGAGTGGTTTGTTCCCGGTAATTATGACACTTTTGTCAGTCAGACAGGCGCATACTGCAACACGCGGGTATGTCCCTCTGACATGTCTGTCGCAATGTTTTTGATCTACAGGCCTAAACCTTGGCCCAAACGCATGTGGCATCTGTTGTGCAACTTCCACATAATCGACGCTAGATCAGTTCGCCACAGGTGCTGTGGACGTGATCCTGGTTCAGGCTGTCAGTTGAGTAAAAATAAACACACGTGGCCCAAAACGTACCTGGCCCAAAAAGTACGGTGGCCCAAAAGGTTCACTGGCCCAAAAACATACGGAACCGACCTGACGGTGACGCCAGTATGTGTACGTTAATCGTTGAAGCACAAAATTGAATGGCAGTAAGCAAGCAAGATCAGACCGATCATCGCGTTTGATATTGGCCAAATAATCCACCACCCGAAACCAACCGTGTCTTGACCGATTTCAACGAATGCGTGATGTTCGTCTTCTCCTCCTTTATCCGATGTCCTTCGTCACACACAATCACGTCCGGGCCCGGATCGACCAGAGCGGAACGCACATCTGCAAACGAGCATCAGTCAAGTCGGGATCAAGATTGGTGATCAAATTGGACGTTTTTTTGATCATGTAACGCTATATCAGGTCGGAATTTCCTTGTATTTGCAGAAAAGATCACGACGAGAGGAAAGAAGACTATGGTCCGTCCGTACTAAGGTGGGAGCTTGGCGGTGAAACATTAACTCATGAAGACATTCGCAATACCAAATTGTCATACCTTATTGCGTTCATCAAAGGAACTACCAGATTGGAAGTTTAGGCTAACCTATGTAATAATCAAACATTCAGTGCCCCCGTGTCACTAAGTGAGATACTAACAGCGCAAACCGCGGTATCCAAAACTTCCATCCCTTCTCTTTTCAGTCAGTTCAATCGTCAACTCCTTTCAGTGGGCAAAGCGCAATACTCGATACATCAACTCGAAGTCACGCGTATTGAGCTGTCAATATTGGCACTCTTGCCCCCCCTATATCTATCTATCTATGGTCCGTCCGATCAGCAGTACGATGAAGTCTGATAACGCCCACGGGGATCAAGATAAAGGTTAGTAAATGGTTAGGATGGAATGGCGACCTTACAGTATGTGTGACAACGATATGCGTAACACAATTTCGACCAGGGGTTTCGACGGTTCCGTATCCTTTTGGGCCAGTGAACCTTTTGGGCCACCGCACTTTTTGGGCCATGTTACTTTTTGGGCCAGGTACTTTTTGGGCCACGTTACATTTCGGACCAGGTACCTTTTGGGCCACATGTTTATTTTTACTCACATGATCGCTTGCGCATATACAGTACATAAAATTGGGCGACGCTTGTGCTCAAACATTTAATAAAACAGTTATTCCCACGGCAGTCACAGTCACTTTCGTCGGTCAGACAGGTGCATACTGCAACGCGCGGGTGTATGTCCATCTAACACGTGGGTTTCATGTGGTTACGTCAGAGAGCGTGAGGTTACGTCAGTGAGAGGTTATGGCAGAGGTGTTTTTATATGGGCGGAGTTACCCCAGTAGGAGACCAGATTGTTGATTCCAGAATGTCCGGACTAAAACTTTAAGCCCTTGTTCAAGTCCGCCGCTTCCGAAAACCCTAAGCCAGTACCAATTCACCCCCTAATCGAAAACCATTCATGTGTGCGCTGTGGCATGGCTGCCTTGCGCATGTTGCGGTAAACAATGTGCGAGCTGTGCAAGGTTTTGAAAAAACGAAAAGCACATCCTGAATACTAGATAATTAGACGATTTTTATTTGCAATTGACAACTTATTTCATTCACCACACATGCCTAAAATTATACAGGAGTAAAAGGGTGCTTCAAAAAGGCTTGATATTTCGGAGGGTTTCGTTTACAGACGGGGCGCACTACCCCAATAGGAGACCAGATTGTTGATTCCAGAATGTCCGGAGTTCGGACCAGAGATTAAGCCCTTGTTCAAATTCGTCGTTTCAGAAAACCCTCAGCCAGTACCAATTCACCTCCTAATCGAAGACCATTCACATCGCATTTCCAACATGTAGTATCCTTAACCTAGCAAAGGTACTTTTTGACCACCCTATACAGTATATGGAAATCAGAGCAACGCAATACACTCTTTAGACACAGAACGACATCAACTTGGTGATCGGATCGGATATGACTGGCCTTGGTCGCGCGTGTTTCTTGCATTAAGGATGTTAAGAATATTACTGGAATACTAAATTCCTCCAGCTTAAAAGTTATTCATCTTAGGTCGGCGAACATATTTCACGCTGGTCGAAATGAGTGGCATCACTAAATTTCTTAATATCCTTAAGGTGGAGTTATACTTGTCCCTCATGTGGACAAATGGGTTTGAGGACATTTGTCTACACAAGAGGACATTTGGACAGTGTGGGTCGTGTAGACAACCCATACTGTCCAAAAGTGTCCGTTTTGTCCACAAGCGAACCCACATCAAAAATAAAGAAAGAGAAAAAGCATGATTTTTCTGCAATGACGCCGCGGTTGAAAATAAATAAACAAGTTTCTGCAATACAAAATCAATACAATGAGTCTAAAATTAAAACCACAATAAAAGCTAGTAAACTGAAAACGAGATATTTCGGGGCCTGACCCCCCTGCAAGAAACGTCACACTCATCGACTCTTATCAGTGTTGTGCATATCATGCTTCTCTCAGATCCTGATAGAGTTGATGATGGATTACCTTTTGTCTTGCACAGGTCCGCCTCAAACTTCTTTCATTTTGTCTCCTGCTGTGAAAATATGTGGGCTCCGTGAAACATCACAAAGCAACGAGTTGAAAATCCATTTCCTAAATCTGGGTTTCTGATACCTTGTCTTCAATTTCTGAAAAAAATGGCTGCAAAGAAACGCGGTCAACATTCAATTGTACAGTCACTTTAAAAGTTATTCAGCTTAGGTCGGCGAACATATTTTACGCTGGTCGAAATGAGTGGCATCACTAAATTTCTTAATATTCTTAGTTCAAAGAAGTCACGTCACCAAGACAGAACTGGTCCGATCCGTTCACTAAGTTTGATGTCGCCTACAGTGAATCCTTTTGTAGTCAATTTTTTAACATGCAATATACTTTGGAT
>JASAMV010006678.1:0-67697 GCA_030248065.1 Rhynchonema sp. JSB1_4
TATATTTGACTGAGGATGCTGCTGCAGCAAAACATTTCGCTGCCAGTCACTATACTTGACTGAGGATGCTGCTGCAGCAAAACATTTCGCTGCCAGTCACTATACTTGACTGAGGATGCTGCTGCAACAAAACATTTCGCTGCCAGTCACTATACTTGACTGGGGATGCTGTTGCAGCAAAACATTTCGCTGCCAGTCACTATACTTGACTGAGGATGCTGCTGTAGCAAAACATTTCGCTGCCAGTCACTATACTTGACTGAGGATGCTGCTGGAGCAAAACATTTCGCTGCCAGTCACTATACTTGACTGAGGATGCTGCTGGAGCAAAACATTTCGTTGCCAGAAGGAGAACATATGCATGTATTTTTACAAAAAACCACCAACACACCCTTTTCTCGCGTTTTGCTCCTGCAACAATCCCAGTCAAGTATAGTGACAGAGGCGAAACGTTTTGCTGCCGCAGCATTCCCAGTCAAGTATAGTAGCCGGCAGCGAAACGTTGCTGCTACGGCATTCCCAGTCAAGCGAAAAAAACAAAAACCCACCTGTTGCCGCCACATATTCCGCCGTTCATCAGACCACGCATGACACTTCCCGCAAGCGTAAATTGTTTCCTGTTGAAAACCACCTTTGTCGACAGCGAACATCTAAAATGAAATACATACATTATATCATCAACTTTTTTTTCGCAATACAAATCAACTAACTGACCTTCTCGTACTGTGCCAAAACAGCACGGTCATGATCAGCGCATGACATGACAATTTGTTGTCCACTGGTCGTTTGATAAGCGTGGTCTTCACAGCGGTCTCGTGAAAAAAATAAGGTGTCACCACAGCCAACACACATTCGAGTGCACAATTCGAAATTCTCCTGTAAAACGGCAAAAACAATTCTGTTCTGCTGAAAACATAAAAATGGAGCACAAACATCTCAGTAACTATGCTACCTGTGTCTCCACGTGCGATTCTAGTGCCAAGTGATGATCATGGCACACCTTGGCTTCAGTTATATTTGGATGATCTCGTCTCAACGACGTTGCGCTTGCGTTCAACCGAGGGAAAAACGCCACACGGCCCTCGCGTCTGCATCCCAAAACGACACATGGTGACTGAAAACGGGCCAGAAGACCGGTTCAAATGAGGTACATTTGGGCAAAATGTGGTCTAAAATTGCTTCGTGAGGAAAAGACATGTTGGACATGTCGACCAAGACACATAAAAATTGTGTTTTTGCACGATTTGAAAACCTAACCAGCTTTTGGAACATTTAGAAATATTTTATTTCCCAAGAGTTCCCGAAAAAACCTGCAGAAAAAAACCTGCAGAAAAAATCTGCAGCGATCGCCAGTGAAACGTTTCGCTGCTGCACTATCCACAGCCAAAATGGATTGAAGCAACCACAATTAGCCAACCTTTTCTTTTTTTTGCTTAGCTCCTTTCCAGGGCGCGAGTCTTTCTTTATCAACGGGTCGTCGCTGGTCCCGAACCACTCTCTTTTTTCGATTTTGAGCAATTGGCTGCAAAGACTAACAGACTGGCTGTAAGTTAACAACTGATTTCAAATGCAAACAAATGGAACAATTTAATAAAATCTGAGCCCACCATCATGCATGCATTCTTTTCACCCGGATTGCTGTCAAGTCCATTTGCTGACTCGGGCTGCGAATTGACCGCTTCATCATCGGTGGTATCACATTCTTCTGATCCGTTTTGGTCCTCTCGGTCTGATCCACTAAGTTCCGACTGAAACATGCCACACAATTTCATTTCAACCATCGAGCATTTAGTTGGTTAAGGAAGCGGTCGGCGACCGTTAAGCCTGCGACAAGAACAAAAAAACAACAAAAACTATGATGGTACCTCAACAGTTGCACAGAATTGAACCGCAGAATTCTGCTTCTGCAGCAATGGCGTTTCATCACCACGGGACCCGTCGAAATCGCCCAACCGTCGTTTCTACAAAAAGAGACATTTTTAATAAATAGGTACACAAAACGCAAAAAAACTGAAACAAAAACCTCAGGCGTTGAATCAAGTAACTGATGCACATCCACTGTCAGCATCGCTTCCGGGTAGTCGGAATTGCTTGGCACAACTTCGTCTGCCCGCAGTTTCGCATGAACATTGGATGACTGGCGCTTCTGTAAATACCGTCACAAATAATTTATTATTTACTGCACAAACTAATGATTAATCAAACATGAAATAAAACCAACTCGTGCACAGGCCTCCAAAAATTCCCGATGTTCTTTCGACATTTTCACCCTTGACTGGCCTTTTGGTTTCGGTTTTGTCGGTCGTCGTTTCTGCGAGGAGAAAATAAGCATGTGGTTTTACAAAAAGGCACCTGCACACCAGTTCAGAAATTCATAAAAACAACTTTTCAGCCAAATATCAGCGAAACCTTCTTCTGATGCAGCATTACTTGTCAAATGTAGCTGCCAGTCACTATACTTGACTGAGGATGCTGCTGCAGCAAAACATTTCGCTGCCAGTCACTATACTTGACTGAGGATGCTGCTGCAGCAAAACATTCCGCTGCCAGTCACTATACTTGACTGAGGATGCTGCTGCAGCAAAACATTTCGCTGCCAGTCACAATACTTGACTGAGGATGCTGCTGCAGCAAAACATTTCGCTGCCAGTCACTATACTTGACTGAGGATGCTGACGACGATCCCATTTCCTCTTACGACTGCAAAAAGCATCAAAGCCTCTTCCCAAAAAAACATCAAAAGGCTAAAACCAAACGAAACTTTTTTCTGATGCAGCATCCTCAGTCAAATATAGTACCCGGCAGCGAAACGTTTTGCTGCTGCAGCATTACCTGCCAAATGTAGCAGCCGGCAGCGAAACGTTTTCCTACCGTCAAGCGAAAAAACAAAAACAGAAAACAAACTTCTGTTCTCCACGATGACGACGGTGGTGACGACGACGACGACGAATCGTCACGATTATCACGGTTATATGGAGTGTTGTTTTCCTTTCGTTCGTCCAATTTAGTTTTCTTTTGATGAGCACGACTGCCAGGCGACTGCAATGAACGAAAAAATTGTCTCAGACGCCATCCTCAAAAAAAATCAAAAGGCTAAAACCAACAGAATCGCCAAAAGCAAGCGCAGCTCCTGCCCTGCCTTCCTCAAGCGACTGTTCGCTCTCTGTATCATTTGCCGCGCGTTTGCGACATCCAGGTTTTTTTTGGCGGTGCCGATCACACTTCACACGCTGAAAAGTTAAATTTGGTTCTTATCTTATTCAAAACATAAAATAAAAAATCAGCACATTAAAACCTGATCAGCTAATTTCACCGCAGCTGCTTTGTTGTGACCAGCCCTTTTGCTGTTTTTTGCAACATTTGGCTTTTTCATTGTTTTTTTCGGCATCGTCGAATTTCCAAATTGAGTGCAATAGAATAGAAGGATAAGAGAAGAATGAAATTCGATCTGAAGATTTATTTAAAATCCCAACCGCGCAGGGTTTGGCCAGCCATCCCGGTCCCGCTTGGTTAGGCCATCTCGGCCCGGTCCAATTTTCCAAATCTCCGTCCTGACGAGCCGGGCCGGCCAACACAAAGCACAGCGCCCTAAATGGGGTCAGTCAATCACCCCACCCCCACAAATAGAAGCCCCAAAATACAGCCCCTTAATTTGGTGAGGGATATCAGGTGCTGTCAGGTCATCCCGACCCGGCCTGATTTTCGAAATCTCCGGCCCGACCAGGCCGCTCTCCCGATATCGTTTCCAACCACGGCAAAAAAATAAAAAGCATAAAAAATATTTAGAAAATAGAAAGCAAGCCAACCTTTCCAACACATATCGTTAAGTAGGCGTTCGCGATCGTGCCGGCCTGAGCTCGGGCCGGGCCGAGCCGAAGATTTGGAGGAACGACCCCCCCCCACAAATAGAGCCCCCAAAATACAGCCCCCCTAAATGAGGGACTTCAGGTGCTGTCAGGTCATCCCGGCCCGGCCCGATCTTCCAGATCTCCGGCCCAGTGTAGTTCCGGGGGGGAGGGGGCCCCCTCGGGTACGCTCGAGCCGAGCCAGGCCGACTCAATTAAAAACGCACCCCCCGCTAAATGAAGTCAGTGAATCACCCCCACCCCCAAATAAAGCCCCACCAAATACAGCCCGGCCCGGGCCGACCCGGCTACTTTATTGGGTCAATGAATCACCCCCCCACAATAGAGCCCCCAAAATACAACCCGACCCGGCCGCTCTCACAATATCAAATAAACCCAACCAAAACAAAGCAAGCCAATCTCTCCAACCTGTACTCTTGCATCCAAAGGTCAAGCCGGGCCGCGATTTTCGGCCTTTGCTTCGAACCGGGCCGGGCCGAATCCCTCCTCGTAAATGGGGTCACTGAATCACCCCCCCCCCCAAATAAACCCCCCCCCCCGACCCGGCTCCTAAATAGGGTCATTGAATCAGCCCCCCCCCCCCAAATACAGCCCCCAAAATGCAGTCCGTGCCAGTGTAGTTCCTGGGGGGAGGGGGGTCCCCCCCTCGGGTACGCCTGTTCCACCTCCATGGTACGCCTGCCCCACTGTTCCCCCTCCGGGTACGTCTGCTCCCCCAATTTTTACCCAAAATAGGCAAATTTTGGCCTAAAATAGGCATTTTTAGGCCTAAAATGAGTGATTTTTAGGTCAATGTCGTCAAAAATCGCCAAAATACCCTTTTTATTGAGATTTTTTTCCTAAAGGGGGGAAAATGAGCCAAACTTTCGACCTCAAAAAATGACTTTTCTCCAAAATTTTCGACCTCAAAAAATGACTTTTCTCCAAATTTGGGTCCTCCCCCCCCCCTTCCGGGTCCCTCCCCCCTTCCCCCCAGGTGGGTACGTCTGTTCCCCCCTCCGAAAAAAGGGGGTACCGCCTGTTCCCCCTCCGGACCAGGAACTACACTGGTCCGTGCAGAGGTCGCAATCAGGCCGGCCGGGCCGGGCCGCGCCACGCCGCGATGTTGGGCTTTTGGTTCGGGCCGGGCCGGAGATTTTGAGGATCGGGCCGGACCGAGCCGGGCCCCCTCCTAAATGGGGTCGGTGAATCACCCCCCCCCCCCAAATAAAGCCCCCCCCAAATACAGCCCCCTAAATGAGGTCGCAATCGGGCCGGCCGGGCCGGGCCCCCTCCTAAATTAGGTCGGTGAATCACCCCCCCAAATAAAGCCCCCACGGAGCTGATTCACTGACCCCATTTAGGGTGGCTGTACCCGGCCGGCCCGGCCCGATCTTCCAAATCTCCGGCCCGGCCACTTTCTCAATGAAAGCTTCCATTTTCTTCACCAAACAATAGGTTCAGGAAAAATCGCAAAAATTATGACAAAAATCGGGTAAAAATCAGACCCAAAAGTCGGGTCGGGCCGGGCCTGGCCGGGCCAAGCTTTGGCCACCTCGGGCCGGGCCGGAGATTTGGGAGCTCGGGTCGGGCCGACCTCTGCCAAGCACCTCTTCGACCAAAAAAAGAAAAAGAAAAAAAGTGAAAAAGAAAAGGCGCGAACTTACAACCAATCAGCAGCAAGCCCCGCCCACTTCGCGCACTTAGCGCCACAGCAAACTTTCCACCTCCGTTTCTCGCGATAGAAGCAATATCCAATTTTCCCTTATAGATGTAGACGAACTGCACGATGAGACAAATCGATTGGTATATGACTCGACCGGATTGGTCCAGTTTCCTGGGAGGAGATATGGTCTGTCGCAAAAAGTGTGGCCGCCGGAAGTCACGATTTTCGGGTGTCTGAAAAACCACTTTCCCATTGTCCGATCGAGCTCAAATTTTCAGCGTTTTGTTATGGCTTGACTACGACTAGAAAACAATCAAAACATCTTTCAAAACCAATCACACGCGTTCGCACCAGCATCGCCGATATAACACGTGAGGTATAGGGAAAAATCAGTTTTTCGAGCACGCTGATGTTTCACGTGCATGTTGGAAAAAATTTTTGCCACACGATTTCTTCACATCAACCTATCTTTCTGATAAGAACATTACCAACGACGAAATCCAGCTTTTTCCTGCTTCGTGGTCTAATCTCAAAGTACTGCGAAACGCTAATGCGTTCTCGTAGATGTTTTTGACTCAATCACGTGGCCATCTGGTGCATTCGCACTGACGATGACCTGGTGCACCATTTCTCACATCGAAAAATGTACCAAAAATACATCATACTATCAAAAAGGCATGACATAAAACTTTTTTATTTCAATGCAGGCATCTAATTCGCCGGGCACCTACATTTGTTGTACGTCAGCGGCCCCCACGCAAGCGTACACCTGCCCAAGTGGACAACCTTACAGAGTGGGCAGCCAATACCAGTTCTGTACAGTCGCCACTCAAACTTGTGCGCCCGGGTGAGTCTGGCGGGAAAAGTGAAATTGTTGGAAATTTTAGAGAAAGTATACCCACTTTTCATTGTACCTAGTGATGTGGGGGAGACTTGTGATATTCGGGCTTATAGTACTGTCGTTAATGCAGATCGCCCACTGTCATGTATAATTTCTCGCGCTCATTTTGGGCTGCTTGAATTGGCGACAGTGTCATTAAGCCGACATTCGTGAACTTAGGAACCAACCCATACTCACGCACGAGTTTACCGTCATTTTATAGGCGTTATTTTTAACTCATGAAATGCAGGTTACAGTATCTGTTCATTAGCAGATGATGTCACGCAGAAAAATGTTTCGTGCGCTATTAATAAGCCACAATACAAGACAAATCAGTCAATGACAAATGTATAGTCTTTCCGTTTTATAACAGTCCAGAGGCGGTATACAGAAAATGTTTCAACGCCTTGAAAAACAGCAGTCATCGTCGTGGATGATAAACAACAGGTTGACAACGTGGGTCGAAACATGCGTGTTACTTGATCGCTGCTGTTGCGATGAAACATTTGCTGTATAGTTTGTTTAGACCGAGAATAAAATGAAAGACTATAATTGTATAGGTACAGTAGGTGTGAAAACTCCAACTCAATCATCATGCATACAGGATATGCCAACAGTTAAACAGGAAACCGTTTGTGATTAGGCTGGATCTCGGCTTCGGTTTCGAACTGGGAGCCCAATGTCCTTTGACGGATGAGCTGTGCTATGGGTGATATTTTCGAAACGGTGTAAAGGTCAGTTGGGTGTAAAGGTCGGTGGAAAGCTCGGTCGACAGCTCAGTGTGATAGACCTCGGTGTAAACTTGAAACATTCCACGTTAATAACAGGCAATGTTTCACGTTTACACCGAGCTGCGCCGACCGAGCTTTCGACCGAACTTTACACCGACCTTTACGCCCAACTGACCTTTACACCGTTTCGAAAATTCCACCCTATGAGTTTTGAGAGGTGCGTTAACTATAAACAGGCTGCTGCCTGCGCGCTCTTTGTAACAAGCTGATGCGCAGGCCACATGATTTAAATTTTGCGTTATGTATGTCATCTTTCTCAAAATGGTCTTGCTTGCCCAAATGTGTTTTGCTCAATTGCCCGGCCACCAAATGCATCAACGGCCGAGATACAGCCTCATCAAAATAAGGTTTCCTTTTATGAAAAATATATTTCAAAAAATAAAAATCCCCAAATTGCAGCTATACGTGTCAGCGTGCGACCAATATCGCAACATCGGTCTACATCTGTTGCAGTGGAGGCAGTACGAATCCCGGCGCGGTGCAGTACCAGTGTACCGGAATCGGTAAATTGGAAAAAAAGGAAAAATTTTCTCTTTCATTCAGTTTTGTGCCTGACGCGAACCGTGCGTATCCTTTCAGGCTCTCCGGTGGTGACTAACGGCGCCAATCAGTTCTGCAGTAGTTTACAGAATACGTGCATAATCGGGTAATTTATTTGATTCGGGGAAAGCGTGTTTTTATAGTCTGCCCTCGTTATCATTGCCTTGGAACATGGGGAAGTTTAAGACAAGATATAAGGGATTTTCTACAACTTGTAAACGGCTTAATTTCGCAGAAGTTTCGGGAGCGCGGGATCAGGATTAGAGATCGGGACCCGGGATTGGGATTTATTTTGATACTTTGGTAATCGGGATTCCGTTTGAACCCTAATCACTACAAAGTCATCATAAGGCTGGTACACTGTTCACCGTATGAAAAATATGTCAATCATTTGATGTTTCAGTTCCACATGTCAGCCATCTCAAAACAACCCGTCGGTGACCATTTGTTGCTACGGAAGTGTCAACCCCCCGACACCCGGTGGTGGAACACTTCAGTGCAGCAATGGCGCCAACCCATACACAATTGCTGCGCAGAATGTGTATTGCAATCTGTTCCAACTGCCAACCACATGCCCCGCAGGTACATATGAATGACTTTGCATCATGTGGTGTCTTGTGAAACATCAGGCAGTTGGATGTTCAAATGTGCACTGGTCGCACGCACCAATAAAAAACAATAGTGACGGCTACCATTGTGTGTTTTGCGCAATCACATCAGTGATGTTTCATGAGAACACAAGAGTTTTCCTGGTGATCACGTGACTAGTGAATTCGTACTGATGATGACCTGGTACAAAGTCTGTCTGTATAAACAGGTCGAAGCGACGGGCTATGAAAGGACAACATTGCAAGTATGGCGCAATATTCACATTTCTTTCACTTTCATGATGGAACAAATACGAACGTGTTGCGTGACGGTATTAAAAAACAAATGTTTTCTTTTTCCTTCCAAAATCAGGCAACGACTGTCAAACGGCCATCGGTGGTTCGACAGGCAATCCAGCGACCACGGGCATTTGCTGCAGCACAGGCGTGACCCCGAGTTCCTACACCTGTCCGCTACAGTACCAACCTTTCTTAGGTGGGCTTTGAGGTTTATTACATTCACATTAATGATGTCCTGACTGAAAAAAGAACGAAACGGGCAAAAACCACACAAGTTATGCGCAGCGAGCAAAATTACCTGCATGACGTTTTTGCTTTGACCGAGATCCTTGGGATCAGGTGAAAATCTGGTGTCATTCTTGGTGGGGATACACTGGCGCAGCGCTCGTCTGTGACGATGGAGCTATAGCCAATCACGAAGCACATTGTTGCATACTGTAGCACCCTAGTTATCACATTTTCATCATCTCAGTTAAGTCTGACTTCAACTCCACACCTAACCTGATGTTTCACTTTCTATACAACAGCCACCAACAACCAGCCGATATTCTGCAACCAATTGGCGCCGGTGAACTGTCCCGGCGGTTCCACATGTCTGCCTGCACAGAATGCGCCCCAATACGCCATTTGCTGTCAGCCGGCTGGCGGCGCTCAGTTGTGTCCCGCTGGCATGCAGGTATAGGCAATCCGCCAGCTCATGGCACTCAACACACACGCAGGCTGCATGCGTGTGCATGCTGCATTACTGCCGTCAAATGAATGCATCCATTCTCTGCAGCTATCCGTTGAAACACATCCCCGAATTTTGCAACAGTGCAGAAAAGTGTTATGGCAAGCAGCAAATGAAAACCGGATAAATTAAAAAGGGGTCATCAAAGTATGACACTGACCCAAAGTGTACATTTTGGTTAGAAAATGGCGTGTGCTGCTGCATGCGCTGTGTGTATAAAAAGTGCCATGAGCCGATGGATTGCCTATACATTACATATGTTGTTGTTGTGTTTTAATTTTTATGTTTTTTCCTAAAATTATGATTGTCAATTATGCATATTTTTAATATTTTTACAAATTTATTCCCAAATCGGCAGGCTCTGCTGCTGGCCAACCAACAGCCGCAATACTGCAACTCGCCTGCTGATCCGTGCATTGCCGTAAGTGTTCTTGTTTTTTATCCTTTAATTTTTGTTGAATTTTTTTCAATCTTGCACGTTGGTTGCCTAGCCGGCCAGCTTAAAGTTGCCCGAAAGTACAGTTGGTGATCAGTCCGATTCGAACGATGGTTGTTTTTTAATGCATGTTTATCCAACCCTGAACTGTTGATCTCGAAATTAATTACGCGTTCGCATGTTTTACGCTGGCAATCTGCTATTGTGTGTGTGTGTGTGTGTGTGTGTGTGTGTGTGTGTGTGTGTGTGTGTGTGTGTGTGTGTGTGTGTGTGTGTGTGTGTGTGTGTGTGTGTGTGTGTGTGTGTGTGTGTGTGTGTGTGTGTGTGTGTGTGTGTGTGTGTGTGTGTGTGTGTGTGTGTGTGTGTGTGTGTGTGTGTGTGTGTGTGTGTGTGTGTGTGTGTGTGTGTGTGTGTGTGTGTGTGTGTGTGTGTGTGTGTGTGTGTGTGTGTGTGTGTGTGTGTGTTGGCGACCATGCGGTCCAGTTGCACTGACGATGACTTACTGCGCCTTCCGTCTGTGGAGAAAAAACGGTGGTTGAAACGATCTTATGGTGGTAAACCACGGTTAAGAAACGGTGGTAAACCACGCGACATACTCATCATATTTGCCTGGAGCATATCACAACAATCCAACTTCCAGACTGGGTACAGCTGTCAAGTGTCGCCCACCATGGGACGGTACGTGTGTTGTGGCCAGCCCGGTCAGATATCGGCCCGATGCGCCAACAATCAGCCCATCTATCCGCAGGCTTCCGGCGCTCCGATGGTGTGCAACCCTGTGGCACCCGGTCGGTGTACAGTCTTCGTTCTTTATAATGACCATGTGCGTTATCTTCTGAGTCTTTCCAACGTGCCAATGCAAGAGAGGCGCACAGCCAGCACACCTTTATGGTGAGGCCCTAGCAGCGAAGCCTAGTTCTCCGTCAGCAGACGTAAAAGTATGTAGGTCAAGACACGATGAATAAACTTAACTGTTGATCATGGAAAATCTAATTCTGGCATCGCAGCAGAAACGTCAATCACAATTGCGTATATATATGACCAAAAACTTTGCGTCCAAGGGCAGGCACTTCGATAGCTCAGTTGGTAGAACAATGCCCCGGTTAGGCGGAGGACCTGAGTTCGAGCCCCAGTCGAAGGAAGCCATTTTTTGTTCACCAAGGATTTTGGAATGTACATACGCTTCCCCGTTCTTTAGAAAATCTGCTGCACAAGATTCCCATGGTAACATACGCTTTTATATGTAAGTGCGGTTAAGGCAAAACTATGGAAAAATTTGACCAGAGGCAGCCCAAACCTGTGGTAGCCTGAGTTCAAAAGGCAGGACCTTGCAAAAATTGAGCTAAAGAGACAAATCCCATTTTACACAGGCACGTGCCCCCCTGGCTACGAGTGTTCTGCATCCACGCTAGCCACGCAGTACATCTGCTGTTTGCGTGCGTTCGTGCAAAACCCAACATCGTGCACGTCGGGCCGACCGCCCTACATGCCCGCAGGGGTCACTCAGGCAATGGTGTGCACCCCGGGAGCCACTATTTGCCCGCCAAGTTGGTTTTGTGTATACTTGTTGCCTTTGTACTTCAGGGACGAGTTTTATTATCATAATTGATGGAATTTTATCGATTGTTTGAATGCCGATAGCCAAAATTGGCCGACGGCGAATTTAGTGTTCGGATCGCATCTAAGTTGTAGTCAACTATGTATGAATTTACTATTTCAATACTTGCTGATGCCACAATTTCGGCCATTTCGCAAATTTCGCATGAGCAACTTTTACGCTGGTCAAATATAGTGGCACTAGCACATTTATTGCTTATATCTTTGGTTTTCGAAAAATAACATGACCGAGACAGACCCGATCCGATCACCAGTGTTATATTTTTAACACAAAAGTGTTAAAACCTACACTTTGCGATTTGCGAGAGAGCAACAATGGTCTGAAGTTGCTTTCAGTCGAAAAGATCGCCGAGTTTCGTAAAAGTTTCACTGACGTTTTACGCGTGAGTAGTAACTTATAACAAGCTCGTGTGTCTCTTTTTGAGGTTACTGTGACTATCAGGTGCATTCGCACTGACGATGACCTGGTGCACCGGCCGTCCGCGAAAGCAGGTTGAAACGGGCAACCAAAAAGCCCCATTGCTATACAATCCGCTTAAAGGCCTAACTATGTAACTTCGTTCTCTCAGCAGAGAACAAAGAACAAATTCTCGCGCGCTGATTGGCTGTTGAACATACGTGAACCAATCAGCGCGCGAGAATTTGTTCTTTGTTCTCTGAGAGAACGAAGTATAGTTAGGCCTTTATACTTAATTCCAGCCCATCCAAACAAACACAGGTACCCTTTGCGAGGCATCCAACGTCGCTGGTCAATACATTTGCTGCACAGTGACACCCAGCACCGACACTGCGCAATGTCCGAATGGATGGAGTCCCTTCTTGTTGGGTACGACTCCACAAAGATGCACGCAGATCGGGGACGGCACGTGAGTTACTGCTACGGTATTTAGGAAAGGGTTGATGTTTCATGAGCTTCTTGTGATCTGATGATGGAAGCGATGTAAAGGCGATCTACGCCAACACGAGCCCGATTTCGGAGGAGTTGGTGCGCTTACAAAACGAATAGAAAGAGAAAATCCTCATGCACCACGTGGTATCTACATCGCGTGCACATTTCCCAAATCAGCAGCCACGTATGAATGCTTCACTAATCTGCCACCTCCGAAATCCGGCTCGTATTGGCGTAGTGGTTGCTATGCTTAGGTCGGATGTGGTTCGATCCATTTTATGCAATTGTACGAATCGATCACCAAGTGTTATTGAAAGCTAGCCAATAATCATTCACCAACTTTCCAAAAAAACCATGATCGCTCTTTCCCGCAGCTGCCCGGCATCCTACAGTTGTGCGCAGTCAAATGTACAAGGAACGTTCTTGTGCTGTCGTCTGGGTACCGGTGCGCTGAGTCTGCTCTGTTACACCGGTGTGCAGGCGTACATTACGGTCAACAATCAGCCACAAACTTGTGATCCGGTCAACCCGGTATGTCCCGGCGGATATCAATGTCAGGCGTCCACGCAGGTACTTGTATACGTGATGTTTCACTGTATCATATTGTTTTACTCTACGACAGTCAAGGTCAAAAGCTTTTTTGCTGTCGTTTGATCGTAACTCGGCATCTTAGGAATATTTCTAAACATTCATCTTTTCGTGAAACCTAGAACTTTTTGGAACGATATTTTGGTTCCACATAAATCATCACGCCCTGGGGAACATCAGCAAGGTGACGCGAGGGTCGAAATCATGCCAAGTCATCGTGTCCAGTACTATCGGGATCCACAGTTGATGTTTCATGCCACTATGGTTCCCCCTGTTATAAAATTTATTGCCAAGGTTTAGTGTATACCTATGCCGATTTGCATTCGATTTTATTTCGCAGATCAACACATTCATCTGTTGCGCCTCACAATCCCCGACCGCCGGAGCCCGTTGTGCCAACGGACGCCCATCGTGGATCGCTGCGGGCGGCATACCACAAGCGTGCGAACTGGGCTCAACCACGTGCCCGCAGGGATACACTTGCCAAACGTCGACTCAGGTTGACATTATTGTCACCTCTTTTTTGAGGAGACACATGGCCACCTGCTAGTGTATTCTCTCGCACTGATGATGACCGGATGCACCGGCCGTCTGTGAAACCAGGTTGAAACGACGTGAAAAGCAGGCTGGTGCAAGTCTATGAAAACAGGGTGAACGAGGGAGAAACGCACTGCTGTTACGCCATTGTGTTCGGGTTATGAGATTTGTATCAAACTTGATTGGACCTTTCTTTAGTCACGTGACAAGCGTAAAAGTTGTCAGACAACTGGTGCGCTATTTTTAACTGGTTCAAATTTGGTGGAACCAGTAAAATGGCCGGCCGGTCTTCCTTTTTCTTTGCTTAACATTAAAACGAACTCCTTCCTGTTCTATTCCAGACTGGTCTCTATATTTGCTGTCAAGCGACGCCTACGCCACAGAATCTATTTTGCCCTGATGGTCAGGCACCGTATCAGACGACCAACTCACAAGCGCGACTCTGTTCTGCACCAGGTGAATTTTTATAAACTTTATGATTCTCATCCGGGGGGCTGACGAGACCAACCTCGACCAGCGAAAAATGTTGCGCCAAGACAGCTAATCACAACGCTGGTCAAGATTGAGATATGAACAAATCTCTCAATATATCAATAAAATTGAGATACAAAGAGGTACAGCAGTATCACCGAGCACTAACTTGTTCCTGACGTAGTACCTACATAGGTGGGACCTGATAACCTCTACTCTGTTTAGTCTTTCAACATCACATTAAAATGTGGAACATCAGCCAGCTGGACAGGTATAATCCGCCTGACAAACCAAATGTTTCACGCCGCAGGCCAACAAAGTTCCTGTCCGCTCGGCTACCAGTGTTCCCAATCGAACCAACAAGGTGTGCTTGTGTGCTGCATCAGTACCCCGACCACTGACCCGTCCATTTGTCGGTCGGGTACCTTCCCCGCGCTGATTGGCGGCAGGCCACAGACGTGCACCAATGTGGCCAATTGTCCACCGGTGGGTTACTGTTGTTGTTGTTGTTGTTGTTCTTGTTGTTTTTTTTGTTGTGTGACAAAAAGGGGCACGAAAAATACGACGATCTACCACCCTTAATACACTGAAATTGTCGGAGGAACCCATAAGTTTCTGTCACCATGGCGAATCACTCGAAAGCGAGTCTTTGACCAGCGTAAAAGTTGTGTCCATACAACAAACATTTTCTTTTTTTTCCAACCCGATGTTTGGTTTCACAATAGTTATTAGGTAATCGAACGTTGGTCTTTGTTGTCACGTGACAATGTTGTACAATCAAACGACATTGTGCAACCCATAATATGTGTATTAATCACGTGTCGAAATGGGCTTAAAACCAAGCAAAAACCATTAATATTCAATCCACATTGCATTAGGGTTACCGTTGTGAGCAATCCCCGTCCAACCCTGGCCAACAATACTGCTGTCAGGGGCCTCGTTGTCCGAGCGGGGTCACCATCAACCCAACTACGTGTACGCCGGGCTCGAACAGTGGTTGTGCATCAGGGTTCTCTTGTACGCAGTCAACAAATATACCAAGTCAGTTTTATGCATGTTGTTGTGTGACCTTTGATCTGGTTTTTCGACTTCACCTTTTATCCGCGTATAAAGCATCTGATTTGTTCTCATGCCCACAGCAGGATGGGTGGATGAAAGAACTCGCCGTAAGATTACCAACCTATATGATGATGATGATGACACAATCGGTACCCATACATTTTCGGTCAATAACACTCACTGACCATACAATAGATTGGGCGCTGGTCAACCATAGATAAAGATGTCGGGCTCCAAGCTGTCTTGTTTTCAATATGGAAAGTTTCGTTATGAAACGAATAGTCTTTGATACAGCCCACCCTCTGCTCCATAACAACCCTGTCCACACAGTGAACTTTAGTTTCTTCCACAATCAACCGATTACTTTTCTCACTTCATTATCGTGTGACCAGAAAATGGCAGATCCCACGATCATCAAGACGTACTGTATGTGTGTATGTGTGTATGTATGTGTGTGGCCCCCTCCCTCGGAGGTGCGGACGGGATCATTTTCACGGGAGCGGGAGCAACGGCGGGGGGGGTGTGGCACGGCACGGGCCCGACTAGTGTCACTATAAAGACGGCTGACTGTAACAGGTCCACCCAACGTTTAACTCCTCCCTCAATGCAGGCGTGTCGGTGTGCTGCAATCGTGCGTCAGCGGACACGCGCGCTCGTTGTATCGGCCGAGGCACCCTGATTCGTAACGGCCTAGCCGTGTCCTGCCAGGCGAATACATGCACCCAGGGATATGAATGCAGCGCGTACAGCACCACCGGACAGTTCATTTGTTGCACGGTGGTCAGAGAGAACGCACCCGGATTGCAGGAGGTCTGCCCCAGCAATCGGTGAGCTACGGCTTTGATGATGATGGTCGAATTTGGTGATCGGATGTAATCTGCCTGCCTGATCACGTGCCTTTTTGACACACATTGCGGATATGAAGCCATTTTCTGGTGCCACTACGTACATAGGTACATCATCTTTAAAGTTGCTTATAAGCTTGATGGAACAATTTTTACGCTGGTCCCTTTACAATCATAAGCATTATCACTACATCGTTTCAATATTATGAGGATGCGAATAAGCCACTTGGCCAATACACATATGGCCGAGTCGATCCGATATCCGATCACCAAGTTTGACGCTGGTCTTTGTTTCGCAACTGTTGCACACGGTGGTCTGATTACTGTACCTTTATACTGCCATAGCCTTTTTTGACAGAAAAAACTCATCAGTGTACATCAGTCTCGTGTCTCCCATTATATCCCTCTCTGATCATTTTTTCCAAATGATGTTTCAGGCATCGTATATAAACACCTTTTCAGCACGCCCTATCGTCACGAGGACACTGGTGTGCTGTATTACTGCGACAACACCAACTACCAGTGCCCGCCCGGTTTTGTGTGCAAGAAAATGTTGAATTCAAATTCGGGTAATCGATATATTTGCTGCTCGGAAACACCGCACTGTCAGCATGGATGGCTACCCTATTTGGAGGTCAATGGTCAAATAAAAAGGTGGGTACTGTAATTGGGGCTTATAGTAATGTCGTCAAATCATGTCATCGCTCGTCAAACCACATGTATACTCTGGCAATTCTTTTGGGAGAAACTTTTCAACTGCGTTGCCTGATCCGTAAAGCGCATTATGCGTGCACTGACTACAGAAGTCACGTGACCGCTATAGCCAGTGCACGCATCATGTGCTTTACGGATCAGGCAACGCGTTTGAAAAGTTTCTCTCAAAAGAATTGTCAGAGTATATGATGTTCGCGTTTACTTGGGGCTCATGTATTATTGCTTGTTCGACGACTTCATTTGACGACAAAACCCGCCCGTAATTGCGGTTGTTTTGTACAGTCTCCCCACCTTGCAGTAGCGCTCTTTGCATGGTCAACGAGTTTTGTGAATGATTTAAGAAGTGAGCGGATAAATTTTTAAATTCACTGCCTTGCACGAGAATACGCCCCACAGTTAATGTCCACGTCTGAGCCCGAACGCTAACGACGAGCAGTTCTGAAAATTGCGCACCGCTGCTTGGCTGGTTGACGAGCTGCGCGGCTGTGTTTGCTGCCCGAATGTTTCACAAGTTTTTTTTCGGGTTTAGATCAGAATGGGGCGCACCTCGCTGCACGGTAGCGATTTAGGAAGTGTACTATACTGTACATATTATCCGATGTTTAGATCAAGTGACTATAACGAGGTTAGACTGTGCTGTTTGAATTTTACGCATTTTCACTTGCGTGGGCGTGGTTATGGTGTTTGTTTGTTTGCTGCTGATGTTTGCATATTCACAAATGTGATGTTTCACTCTGTCTATAAAATATAAAAAAATGTTTCAGCTGTTCCCCCTACTCTGCCACAGCCTCGTGTTCGCCCCAGCCCGGTTGGCCGTACAAATGTCAACAATCGAGTGTCCCATCCAAGTATTTATGCTGTATGGAATCGGCCTTCGCCAAATACGTCGATGACCAATCACCGTCGTTAGGGGCGGAGTCGAACAACGAAACAGCCAATCAGCGCACGACCCAAGCGCCGTCCAGCAGGACTACAACCAATGAGCTGCTCGGCATTCAAATCGAGGATCCTGATTGGTGGAGATGGACGCCGCCGAACGACGAACGGACCAATGATGAGGATGATAGTAATCAAGATGAAAAAAGTGACTCTCGGTCGGACCAAAATGATGCCGCCACAACAACAGCCAAATCGGATGGTGGCTGGTTTGTGTGGCCCGGACATGACTAGTGTGCACACTTGCCTACAAGGATGTGAAACATCATAATAATTGAATGAAAGAACATCGGAAACACTAAACTGTTGTTTTCGAAGATATACAAGCAGAGCGCAAAGTTGCGTCTGTTGTCTTGAATGCATTTTCTGATGTCAATTTCCTTGAGCAGATCAAAGTAATAGTTTTATTGGGCTGGACATAAATGATAAAATAATGATTCTCAACATTGGTCAAAATAAAGGGCATAATTCGTTTGTGTTCAATATTCATTTTGTGCATTTGGAATAGACTCACGTCTTCTGGAGGAAAGCAGGGACTTTGTTACACCAGAACAAAATCAATGGTGACAGATCGAAAGCACATTAATTTCAAATACACAAATCATAAACGTTAAGGCAGTGCGGACCAATAAAATAATAAAATACACTCACCCGTTATATTATCAGGACAGTCGTTGTCTCTGAAAATATAGCAAGTTTTGACCTCCAGCTCATTTTTGATAAGTCCGCCACAATTTTGAGAGAGCGAAGCAGTGGCTTGATCAATGATGACACCTTTCCAAGTGAAGCAATACACCGTCGATGCAGTAAATAGTGCATAATATCTGCCTGTTTTTTTGATCAGAACGTCACGAAATTATGCGACTTTTACCGCAACCACGAATATTATTTTCTTGAAACATTCATTCCTCATGCGACCGTGACGTAATTTTGAGATTTCGTAAACTCGGGCGGCTTATTTTTGGGAGTGGTTCAAATTTATGGGAGTTGCACCTTTTAGTGAAACGAAGTGACTTTCAGAGACAAAAGGGGAACTGTAGTAAATACTGGTAAACATGGCAAGTGACACTGAAACAACGTGCAGAGATGCTTCACACAAGTAACCCAAACTGAATAAGTCAACTCAATGCAAGGCAGAATAACTGATAACGGACAAACTGTTATTGACGCGGGGATAGTATGGGTATAAGCGTCACCTTTCCAAGCTGTTTAGCTTGGTATCTTAATGACCTGATACACATACCAAATGTAGCATTGCTATGGCATATGTATGTAGGTTGATATTTTCGGAGGTTTTGTTTGTTGTAAATGTAGTGCCTATGAAACATCAGCGAACTACGTTACTGCCAGTGCGCATAGTGTTTGTGCTGTGTTAGTGGACGAAGCACAATGGTGCAATTTGATGTTTCATATTGCCTTTATTGCATTCTCATTTCTTTCGAAAATACGAGCCGTTGTTATGAAGAAGAAAGTAACCGATTCGTGAGCAAATAGGTGCACAAGAGAGTAGTGAACTTTATCATTTGTTAACTTGGGTACACACAATGAAGCATTATATTGGACAACACACATATGGCACCCGACAGCTGATGTTTCACATATCAGGCACTGATAAGAACTTGTATGTTGTGATGTGGCACAGCCTGAGCCCTGCACAACAGGTGTGTGTGTATATCAATAGCATCTTCAGCAAACATTGGGAAGCAAATATTCTCAGACTGCGCGTATGTGACTAACTCCCAAATATTGAAGCAACAAATTCTTTCGATATGCTTTGCCCCTAATCGTAAGTCCATTCATACACGCAGTATGTATGTACAAATGGTTTAGTTACAACGGTAGGAGTGAATTTGCTTCTGCCTAAACCCGAACGAATGACCGATAAGAACGGTACCGTCAAACCCCGTTAGTGACCAGTGCTCGAACGGGACTACTTATCGGGATCGGGATGGAATCTTCCGGATCGGGATTACAGTTTTTTTGGCTCGATATTAGTCACCTTGCAGGACATAAAACAACGCCAAATTACGCAAAATTGACCATAAATTTTATGTCATAGTAAAACTGGTCTTTCGTTTTTATTCCATCAACACATCAAAAGTTCGCCACAGCAACAACATAAAGCTTTCAATATTCCATCCAATGATATCAATCAAATCATGAAGCAAAGAATTCGTGTTTGGTCAGAATCACAGAAACGTTTTCGCGGTGTGATCAATAATGTTTCGTAAAGCAAGCTGATTTGCAAGTTGCGCACGCAACAGTTGCACAAAATAATCTCTTCCGGTGATGTTGATCGGCATCCCGGTGATCGATGATACATAGGTGTATCACTGTGTCACCTCACCATGAAGAAGGATCACTATAAAGAAGCTAAACTGCATTGCACTAATCTCATAATCCAATACAACCATACTAACTTGCGTGCACACCCACCAAAATTGTCAATATTTTTTCATAATGATGTTTCAATAGTATTTGTTATCAAATATAATCACGTTCGTTTCGGTTCGCTGAATGTTTGCGCATCGGTGTCGGACGTGGGCTCGTCACGATCGGCTGGTTTCTGATAAAAAAAATTTCGATTTGAAAAAAATATTTGTGTTTCCGATTATGTTATTCACGATGATTGCGGTATAATTTTGATTCAAATCTTGACAATCTTGGCGATCTTATCGAGTCTGACGGTTTTGTGTTGGGCGCATTTAGAGATTTGCAGAGACCTGCATACGCCACTTACATTTGACCAGCGTTTTGTTGCTGTTTGATAGCGTTAATAAACAAGTTTGACGCTGGTAAACAGCAGTGGCCGCAGCAAATAATTATCGCTTAATTTAGAAAGTGTCGTCATGGTATCAGTCCGATCACCAAGTTTGAGTCCGTTGTGTAGGTTTGGGGCTTTGAACTTCCAAACCGACTTCGAAATTGAAAATTCCAAACAGCTCAACGCACCATTTTCTGCTCAACAATTTTGTCCGTTGGCGTTGCAGTTTGTGCGTTGGTCGCAGTAGTCGTTTTGGTCGTGGTCTTGTTCAGATGCTTCTTCGGTTCAGGTTCCAGATTCAGCTGTAAAATTTTGTAAACACAATTTTGGTCAGCAAGATCGGAAACGTGCCGAAGACGACCAACCATTTTCACGAAATCCAGCTCGGCCTCGTCCTCCTGCAATGTATCGCTGCGTCCCTTGGTCCAATTGTGCGTGTCGGCGCGTTTCTGCGCAGCGTCGGGCGGTGAAACATCATGCTCGCCCCACGTGGTCATGTTGTCGAGGGACGGCTGACGGGCGGAAAGTATAAATGTTGTCAAAATGTTATGTTGGACATTTGGATAAAGTTGTTAGGAACTTCGTGCGTCTGCACGCAGTTAATGTTGTCCGGCGAGCACATGACCATATCTGATATTATATTCGCACTGACGATCACCATGGGGCACCGCCCGTCGGTGAAAACGGAGGTCAAATCGATCAACACCATTTTATCGGCAAGAAATCGCTGTACAACTCATGTTTTTTGTGCAGAAGTCGCAAAATCTAGTTTCTTTTGTCGTCTTGAAACTGAATGAAACATCAGCTATGTGGCCTATGACCAAGCAACACGATCTACTGTACATACACACACACCCAAATGTACAGGTCCGGTCGTGCTTCGCCGTCGTCGGTGGATGGTTTGAGATCGACAATCGAAGTCACGAAATGCTGCACCAGACGGCGAACCTTTAATGTTGTTCAAATTTTTTCCAGAACTCTTTTCTTTTTAATTTAAAATGACTCATTACATTCAGACTGACGATGCGTTGCCCGGCGCTCTACTGAAGATGAAAACGAAAAAACAAAACGCACCTGTGCCGTGTAGCACTCGGCAGCCAGCGGATTCTGCTGTTTTCGCTGTTCGTCGGCTTTGGCCTGTGGAAAATATATTTAGAAATTCGCATGTATTTAGGATATTTCGATATTTGCTAATGCCTCCAATTTCTGTTCTTAGACTGCCACACTGGCCACCTTCTACGCTGGTCGATATTATGGCTTATTGTAAGTATATTGTCGTCAACTCAGATTGTCAACTCTATATGTCGGTAACTCCCATGTATAATTTCTCTCACGCTCATTTAGGCCTGCTCTTGAGTCTACGACTGCACAAATAGTATACATACCATTAGCCGAAATTAGTGTCATCATAGTATGTAAATCTCGAAATAAACATCTGTGATCCAAAAAAATCACGTAGGCAAGGCAAGCCCGGACCGGCGGAAGCAAGCTGGAAACGCCCCCTGTACGAGCCGGTTTCTATGGTGACGGCCACTACAAAGCGACAGTACTGTACCGTATACCTGCAGCACGCGAGCCTGTCTCCACACGGCCGTTTGATTAATGCCTCGACTCACACTTGACGTTGGGTGCATTGGGTCTGACGAGGACTTTGACACCAAATAGTCGATGCGGACTGCGTCACTGCGCGCAAATGATGGGGAAAGTTGTGAGACATTGTCATATGAGTGATGCAAAATTTTGGTGGCTTTTCATTTTCTCCGTTGATTACGCTGGTGAGAGCATATCAGCAATACCGGTCAGCGACAAAAATGTAAAGAATTTTAGGAACGGACCGGTAGTTCTGCAATATCCGAGAGTGAATCATGAACCTTCATTATCAAACTTTGAGACATCTACAGGAACGGATTTCTGGAGCACTTTTGTGGAGTTTTTGTGACAAATGTTGGCGGCATAACATGCAGTTCTCAAAAAGCTGCCGATAAGCAACTTCTACGTTTGTTTTCTCAAAAACATGAAGTTGGCATCAGGACATCACACGCCTTTCCACTAAAACTTATCATAAATTAGACCCGATCCGATCACCAACCTGACACCGTCCCATTAAAAAAATACAGATCACATAAAAAGCAAGGAATGCGAGAAATCGCGAAAACCCTTCTCAGTGAAACATCAGCTAGCCAACTCACTTCCAGATGCGCTCCTGTTCATTCAGCTCCAGTTGCGGCAGCAAATCATAGAGCACCTGCAACGCACCACGTGGCATTTCCACAGTTGAGCTCGCCTCGTCTTCTGAACCACTTGAAACATCATCGGGCTTGTTGTTACTGCTGCTGGTGGGCATGATGATATATATATAAGGTTTGATATTGTAAAGTTTGTTTGTGTTTTGTTGGTAAATTTTGAAGAAATCTGTGCGAAAAATGATGGAATAAACGATGTTATGCAAATCTTCGTGGAATTTTGAAACACTGAAATAATCACCCCGGTTGTGTAGATTGCGTGCTTGTTACGTTTTGTTTTGATGAATGATGCGTGTAATCTCCTCGCGATCATAACAGAAACGTGCGTGAATGATCCTTTGCAAACTTATACTTTTCAAGTTGAAAACAATAAACTTCTGTCCAATATACAAAGAAACTATAATAAAAACAATACAATAAAAATAGATTATACAGTATTATCACAGCATTGACACCCTCTCGTCATCGCATTGTCCAATTGTTGCGTTGACACCATTTTCCTTCGTTTTGCCAATGTCATCCGAATCGGATACATGGAAGTCAATGAATCTTTGATTAGCGCTCGCATGCATCGCCAGGCCATTCTGAAGTCTCATCCTTCTCCTGATGCTATTCATTTCAGTCACTGACTGGCATTCATCCAGTTCAAGCACAGCGGCTGAGTCGTCCCCACCCGAGATTTCCCCATCCGTGGGGAAGCCGTTCTCTCGACCACCGACGGCCGCGGCGCTGGTCAGAGTGGTGCTCTTGCGCAGAACTGAAATGCGGGGGAAGATGACGGTTTGGACGCATTATGGTTTTGAGGTACGGTTTCGTGTATCGCCGATATCAAACTTTGTGATGGGATCAGTATTTGGTAGACTGGTTCGGATTATGCGATCGGCCTATATAGAGACTTGGACTAGAACCAAATCCGATCCGATCACCAAGTTTGATATCAGCATTTGGCTTTCATATGTTGTGACATGTTGGGAAACCTCGCTGTGACTTGTGCAAGTTTAGCGCCCCTGATGAAAATATCTCCTGGAAGATATGGGTACGAATGCTGTGATGAAAGAATCGGGTGTATTTTCAGCTCAGCTGCACACCAGAGTGAGTTGGTGAGTGAAACAGCTCGGTGTTTGTGCGTTTGTGTGAAACATCAGAAATCACACCCAGAAATGTGCACCGTTTATTGGAGATTTGGGGTGAAAGATTGTTGATTTTCTAACATTATGTGATAAACTTGGGATAAAGGGGCACACACGCGTATACATTTCACATACCGGCCTCAGCGTCACACGTTTCCTCAAGATGCTCACTGAGCATATCTTGAAAAAAATATACAACAAAATTAGAGCAGGTCAGTTCAACGTTAACAGTACATTATTTAGAAACGTTAGAAAAACGAAAATTATATAAAACCAATGAGCAACTAAAACAACATTGCGGTGGCAAACAGCGGAGAACAACTACAACAACAACAACATTGAACAACACTGAACAACACCCACCTTTTCTGCCACAACACCTTGCCCCCAGCGATGTCAGCGCCCTTCGCACCGCATGCCGCATATCGGCGTTGAAGACCACAAATATGGGGAAATGTACTGAAGAGCCCAGAACCACCAGAAGGCTGATCACGTCGGAACCTGTGCGTTGAATCAAGCTTTGGTTCATTTAATTGTGGTGCCTTTGTACTGATGATGGATGACCCGGTGAACGAAATGGAGCTCAGAAATACACACGGTGCCATTTGACCAAAAGCGATTGGGGTAATGTTTGTTATCATGCCCATTGGTCAAGATTACGGTTGTTCACACACGTCTGTCACATACTGTATAAATTTGAACGATCTGCTGGTTCAGCACGGTGTGTCAGTCAACTACTTTACAACTAGTCAAACACGCACTCACAAATCGTATAGAGCACATCACTGTAATGTGGTTCACCGATGTACTCCCATATGGTGACGAACACACTCAGTGAATTCGCTGCCAGATACACCCCAACGACGATCAGAAGCATTTGGGTGGCTGAGCGGATACGGCGCTGAAAGTCGGGAATTTTATTTTCGGTTGTAATTGGGCAAATTTGTGTTGCAAATTGGTGACTAATTGCAAAGTGGTTGATGCACAGCATTGGCAGACTGCGGCTGACGCAGCAGTGAGCCATTAGACTGAGTCAGTTGAGTATGTCGACGACCGGTCTGTTAACCACTTGACAATAAGCCAAATTATAGTTGAAATTCCACCGATAACGCAAGTGTACGTACATTGATTGCCATAGGGCGGGACATTATGTTTCTTAACGTAGTAGACCGTTGATGTGAGCAAAAAAATTATACATTTATGTTTTAGCGAACCCCCATGCTTTAAAGTATGCAAAATACACGTTAACTGAGCACATGAACACATTTCATAGGCAACAACCCACATGCACCTCAATCGCAGACCGCATATGAACTTGTAATCATGTGACCAACAAAAAGATGTTTAGAAATATACGCTGTCACTGGTTCAGATTTCTGTTGATTGCACGGATAAACATACATTCAACAAAACGTATTGCTGAATTCAAACAACGCAACTGAAATAGAAAAAAGTGAAGTTTGAACCGAATTGTTTTCGACAGCCAAAAAAGTACAGCTACACATCCACAGAGAATAAATATCTAAACAACATGATGTTTCAAACGATAAAAACACAACCGGCGTGGTACCTTTTGCGCCAAGTCCGATAGGTGGATCAAGTATGCGTGCAGTTCGAAACGCATCTTTGCAGAAAATATTGTTTTCTCTTCAATTAGTTTTTATTGAGTGGTCGACAGTGGTGCTTTCAGCCATTCACATGATTACAAAAAATGTTTGCAAAAATGCGAGAAGTTGTTTTGCCACGAAAACGTGATTTATCGATCTAACCAGATAGCATTGCGGTCAACCGGCTAGCTGATGTTTCACACGTACCTTTTTATCGCCAATCGGGCCTTCATTTCGTCTCAGTGTGACCACAATCATAACATTGAGCACTAGCAGCGTGATGAACGGCAGAAACACACCGACCGCGCTGCGCACGTAGAATTTGAAGATTGTGTATGCCTGTGTGAAATAATGTGTGATTTTCCACACATTTTTGTGCGTTTTTTTTGCAGGTGGTGCATGGTGGAACAGTGGTCTTGCATACAATTTGTGTATTTTTGAATCACACTTGCGAGACAAATGTGCAGTTTCATGCAATTATGTACCATATGGGACTTTCTGGTGAAAACTCCTCTTTGTGTAAAATAATGTGCACTTTTGAAAACAACCTTGTGCACGTTTTCTGAACACTATTCTCACCCGTGAAGCGTAAAGCGTTGGATTCGGTGCAATCATTTGCGCGCTGTGACCCGTACAGTTGCCATTTGGTACTGTCTGCAGGCGTGGGATGATGAAACATTGCATTGAAAGTCAACATAACATAATTAAAGGCACACTCTTAAAAAACACTGACCTCGAATTCGAAATAATTGGTTCCTTTCATGATCAAACCGATTAGGATCACAATGACGATGATCGTCGGTCGAAGTTTCTGTGAAAAACGTTGAAACTTTAGATTTTTTATTTTTTTATCTTAACGTTGTCTTTTCCGTGCGTGTGTGTTCGGGGTAAAGCACATTTATGCAGACCCTGACACTTGCGTGGGTGTGCACCTCGCCTCGTTCAAATAAAATAATGTAATCATATAAATTTACGATCAATTAACAATCGCGCTCCCTATCATCGCAATTTGATAGAATTTGAAGGTACGTTGGTCATTTTGCACTTATCTTCATTGTTTGTGTCTCGCATGTGTAATGTTGCTTCCGCACTGCACACTGCATGAATGCACAAGCTATGGAGCCGCACGCACACAGCGGAACTCTAATACTAATGTCGTTTACTAGTGTATATTTGTGTCAGCCTGACGAAAGAGTCATGTGACTTTTTGCATTGAGTACATTTTTAAGTTTCACTGCCACGAATCAAACCAATTCAGATCTATAACAAAAAAATAACATGGGAAGGCTGAACTCAACTCTCCAATGAACAATACTTTTTGTAAAATTAGTTTCATCAGTTTAGATCTCGAACATGTTTCCTTATAACGTCACGTAAGCAAGACAATCCGGACCGGACAGAATCACACCAATCTTAGCGTCCTCTTACAGTTTGATAATTTCGAAAAAATTGGAAAAAAACGACCAAAAAAAGTAAATCACCAACCTGTAACTGTCTGATGATGCCTGATTTGGCAGTGAGAAAATATCGTTCGAATGTGGCGGCGAGAATGAGGTACGACGCGGAGATGGAACTGATGTGCGATAGAGTGAATACGAGACGGAAGTAGACCCAGTAGGATCTGGGAAAATTGTGTTAAAATTTTTGTTTTCGTAAAATGTTGTAATTTACGCACCACTGGTATGCCTATTCATGTCTGACACGGACCACTAAATGGGCACGAAGCCAAAAGGACCTATAGTACATACACATGACGTCGAAGTTGGGAAGCTACTACTCTTCCATGGTGCCCCAACGATGGGGAGTATGGTCAGGCTCACAACTGGGGGCATTCATGATGATGACCTGGTGCCCGTCTGCGAAACGAGCTTGCGATGGGCAGCCGCAACAAGCACATTGTTGTACAAGTCACACCTTGAATACTCGTGTGCACTGTACATACAGTCTACCCTCTTCATAGTGAACGAATTTGGACGCGTCATTTTTATTTGGTCGTTGGTCGTGACGGGGCTATTGACGGCAGATTGGGGACCAAGCTATTGTCCACTGGGTCATTGTACATAAACCGCTTGTAGATAAATGACAGATAAGCTTGACAAAAGCTGTGAAGGTATGTATAAAAGATAGAAGAGAGCAATGTATAGTCCGTCCATCAGCTCATGGCACTTTTGTTGGGGAGGTTCAGGTTCCGTTGTTAAAAATTGTTCCTCCGCAAGGCAATGTCAGAGAAAACGGCGCACAAAAATAAAATAAAAACCGATTTCTCTTTCTTTTCTTTTTCGTAAGCCAACCGGAACCGGAACAGCACTGAATCCTGTCAAGCTTTTTAGCTCAGAAAAAGTGTCATGAGTTGATGGACTATAATCTCAGACTTACTGCACGATGAACAGTGACAGCCAGTGCGCCGTGCGATTTTCGTACAGAAACGCCGCCAGCTCCCAGGCACTGAAAAGTAAAAAATTATTCGGAAGAAATATTTTTTTCTCGAAATTTCTGATCTCCCAACTTTTCACCTGTTCATGAGAATATGCGACAGACAAATAAAAGCATCCAGGCAGGCCAGCACAGCGTAGTAGATGAAATGGGATTGACGGTACTCGCGGCGTCTGCAATAGAATCATAGGGTGGCCGATAAGTAGGTTTCAGTAAATGATAAACGAAGTCACGGTCTAGCCTGATTCTGTTTGCAGCGATACTAATTTTACGATATGTCCGCACTGACGATGACCTGGTGCACCACCCCTCTGAACTGGCCGAACCAAAAATACGTTGCACATCGCTCACGAACTTATGGCACAAGCAATGAAAGATTATGGAACCAACAAAGCCCACCACAAAAAAATGTAAAGGTCAGGTGAGCGTAAAGGTCGGTGTAAAGTTCGGTCGAAAGCTCGGTCGGAGTAGCTCTGTGTAAACGTGAAACATTGCCTGTTATTAACGTGGAATGTTTCAAGTTTACACCGAGGTGTATCACACTGAGCTGTCGACCGAGCTTTCCACCGACCTTTACACCCAACTGACCTTTACACCGTTTCGAAAATATCACCCTACATCAAAAAGCAGACTGCGGGCAGGCAGCACAAAATGGTACAACTAACCTGAGTAACGCGAATATCAATAAGAGACTGCCAAACACGCCACCGGTGGCTGCGATCGTGCCGAAAACGGTCGATAGCCAGAATCTAAAATGCACGATGACGCTAATGCGGATAACATGGTCATATTGTAATGCAGTTGACGTAAGTAAATGACACAATAGCCCAAGTTTGACACAAATTTAAGTTGGGCCACTTTAATTTGCATTTGTTCGTGGTAAAACACCGACCTCGGTCCGGTTCAGAGGGTCGGTTTCGGACCAGTGTAAAAGTTTCTTTACTGAACAGAGATATTCGGCTGAACTTTTGGTGTTTGAAACATCAAAAATTTTCATGTTTCATTACCTGATCTCAGCCAGTTGCGGGTCTGGGCTGCCTTGCGCAAACAGGCAGGGGTCATAATCATATAATCCAGTGCTGGTATTGACGGCAATGTCATCTGATGTTTCAAATAGGCTGTACAATGGTTCTTCAATCTGCTCTGATGATGTCGAGGGCGCTGCGGTCATACTGTGGTTGGAAAGAAGAGAAACAAGTGGACTCTCGAAGTTCTGATTGATTTGCGGCATATCTTTGTTGTCGTTTTGGGTTGAGTTTTTGATTTTGAGGTCTATTGTGGCAAGTGTGTACATATTTGTCATTGGTTTATTGCTGAAACATTCAATCATGACGAAAGTAGAAATTTTTATGCTGAAAACAATCGACAGGTATCATGATGCGTATACAAAACCATGCGTCCAACGTTCAAGCTCACAAAATATGAGCAGAGGTTGAAAAATTATGGCCGTTTCGCACGACGCCATCACATTTATAATCGTGTTGTGAGGTAAAAATTGCTAATCATGCTCAAATGTGTGGGTGCTTGGTAGCTCATCAGTGGTTTTGGGTATATTTATGGCGGCTCCATCAAAACTTTCGGCTACCATGTTCATCTGCTTGTCATGTTTTATAGTTAAAGGTAGGTATATATATTGTATAGTCCAGCCACCAGCTCATGAGACGACTTTTTTAAAGCTTGCTTGGCCGCATTAAAAAAACTCCAAAAAAACTTTTTTCCAAAAAAAAAAAAAAAAAAAGGAAAAAAAAAAAAAGTTACCGACCCAAAATTTTTTTACCAAAAAGCAGGTTTCAGCACACAAAATTTTAAAAAAAAAAAAAAAACCCGAGAGAGAGTTAAAAAAAACTTTTTTCTTTTTTTTTCAAAAACAAAAACGAACAAAACCCCCAAAACCAAAAAAAAAAAAACGTATACGTATATATGTATGGTATACAACACTTCGCAATCCTGTCTCACAAAAAGCCGACCTTAAACGTCGAACCTAACAAAATTTGCATGAGAAATCTATAGGTGGTACTGGTAAAAAAAGCAGGGAAAAGCCACCGCAACTGTGAGACAAAAATTCATTGGTGCGCGGTGACCAAAACCGAGCTACATATATTATTCAGTCAACTAAATATGCCGTGGCACCAGATCTGCTTGGGTTGAATAAGACAAGAGATGAAACAAGGACTATACAGTATAGCAATAATGAATATGGAGCAAATCTCCGAAATGTGTGCCTACTTGACAGAAGCACCAATAAAGATCAGAGCCAAAACGGTGTGCTCTAATCAAGCCCCGCTTCCCACCAGGATCTGTTATTTGTTTTGCCATCTGTTTTCGAATGATAGGTTTATAGTTGTTCAGCTGCGTTAGAGCTCTACGCTTCGCTTGGATTTGCGTGGTTTATGCGTATTTACAGCTGTTTTTGGCAAACACATGGGCAATACAACTTATTATCAACTTTCGGTGATGCGTTCCAAGGCGGCTGCATTGGGCTGACGCGGGACGGATTGGTCAATTTTTGCGCGGGGCCAAATTTTGTGATGGTGTTCGCTCACTAACTTCTATGATCAGTGCACTGCTGTGCGGGAGCAACTTTTACGCTGGTCAAACTTATAACACGACAGACACAATGACACCATGCGTGTTGATGATGTGCACCGCATGCATGACAATTGATCGGGACAGAGCCTCTGGATGGTTCACTACAAAAAAAGGAACAAATCCATTTTATAAGCTTCGGTACCTTGTAGCGGTTGACGGCTCCTACCAGGAAGCCAGGAAACCACAACTTCTTTTCGGCCTGAAGCTGCCGTTACCTTTTTCTCTAAAGTCTCTTATTTTCTTGATATGTTCTAATAACACTACCAATGGTTGAAATTGAACTTGGGCACTTTTTGGCACCGTTATATGATAATATTGCTAAAAATGTTCCAAGAGCCACGGTGCTTTGCCTTGCACAAACACATTACCTATAGGCACACAAACAAATAGTGGTTGCGTGCAATAAGCACTAAAGCGTGAAAACGCTCCCGTAACCCTACACCTCATCACCCCGGAGCGATATGGCAAAAAAACAGGGTTGCGTATGCTGTTTCTGCCCAGAAACAGATAAACTGACAAAATTTAATCAAAAAGGTCGCTCGTTATGCCTAGGTTGTGGATGTGATAAAAAAAACCTTCTCAGTGGTTGAAAAAATGCAGGGTGTGCCTCAGCATGAAATGTGAGGCGTTCCTTTCAGCAAATTATAACGCAACGTTCTTATCAAGGGTAATTGTTTATCCTAAGACACGTTCACATGCAACATTTGCGAAAAAACTAACCTGGCCTGTGCACGTGTTTTCAAGACAAAGTTCCAAGGGGCACCTGAACCAGACAGGGTAAAGGTCTAAAACACATAAAAAGGTAGATATGATCAAACAACACAAACATTACGGCTCGCATCATGATGCTGTTAAAAAGTGACTTACTGTACCATCAGTTGTGAAGCTCTGAAAAATAAGCAGTCAAGCGCGTTATTCAGAACTTTATATAATGTAATGAGCTCGTGTGTATCGCTGATATCAAACTTAATGAACGGTCCGGTCCGGCTGCACGAAACCGGGTGAAACATCAGCCAGCTTGACTTCAGTGCGCAACCAGTGCGCGTACACACGTTTAGCTGGTTGATGTTTCACATCCGGATCATATAAAAACATTTCGATGGTTGGTCTAGCAGCGCGCGGACTTCGGACCGACCCCCAAGCTTGAACAACAGCTCCCATGAACAGTTGTGAACCCCCTTGAGCGCATTTTTGTTGAGCACAGCAACAGACTAAAGTAATGCATGGCATAATCGAAGGTACGTATACCTACCAAGGTAGGTCTCAATACTTCCAAACATCCACAACGTAAAGCCAAAAAATGACTCCATATCGTGACCCAATAGCCTTAACGCTTCTGGGGCAACATCAGAAAGCAGGGTTCTGGAACACATAACACCACCATAAAGGAATAACGATAAAGTCAGTGGGGATGCGAGTGACGGTTGACAAAAAGTTGCAATTTAGTTACAAAACTCGCAACTTAACGTGATAGGCATTACTCACTGGGAAGGGGTTTTAAAACCACAAGTAGACTTGTGGTTATGACGAAACCACAAATTACTTGTGGTATTTGAATAAAAGTCTTGTGGTTTTATCGATTAATCACAAAACACTTGTAAAAACCACAAGTTATTTGTAACAAAACAACAAATCACTTGTGGTTCTGCCAAAAAAAGCGGGAATTGCAATGAAACATTTTTGTTGGCTGCGGATCGCCAAACTGGATAATTTTCAAGTTAACGCTTTGCTGTATTTGGTGTTTTCATACTGCGTACGATGTTTGTTATGCCGAAAGCAGTTCAATGGGACTACGCATTTGAAAATCTATTTGGAAGCCTCAATTTCAACAGCGAAGTTTGAGGACTTCGATTATGGTTGGTTTTCAATTGCTAAATTTTTACTTTTTATTCTGCGTCGCATCCGCTTCGAAATCAACATGGAACGCTTTCAGACGACATCCAATTCGTCCTTCCAAACGCTCGTTCTGTTGTCCATTAAATGAAAAAGAGGCCGGGCCCGGCCCATTCACGGAAAATGCTTGGACCGAGTTCTCAGCGCCAATTTTTCAGGTGAGTTTTCGTGTCGATCAAATTTTTCAATGAGTTGCCAAAGTAAAGCAAACAACTCCGCCTATCATACACATCATTTGCCTTTTTACATGTGGTGCTGAAACTGAATTATAGACCCTTTAACCTCACTTGACATTTCACTCTTTCAGTCTATCCTGCGCTATATCAACCCAGCTGTGCAAGAGCTATACGCCTATCGAACCGCACCCAGCGGTGCTGTGCACTACATAACGGTCGCCATCGTATCGGTTTGTGATTTGAGTGATATAAATACGTAAAAATTTTCAATTCAAACCAAACTCTGCTTTGCCTTCATGCTGTTTGAGCAAAATTGCTTTGCCTTTTAAAGTCCAGTATTTTGGTACGCATGCGCCATTTGAAAGCTTTTACTTCATATTTCGCGTTTTTACTTCTATATCTCAAATTTATATCTTGTTTTTTGTATGATCTTGCTGTGTGAAGGAGAATAAAGGGAAATAAAAAGTGCACGAACCGAGATTAAAATGTTTGAAAAATTTACAAGTAACTTGTAAACGACAGAAGAAACCACAAGTAGTTTGTAAAAACCACAAGTTAATTGTGGTTTTAGGACTGCTATACCGCTGTGTTATAAACCACAAGTCTCTTGCTTAATTTTACAAGTCTTTAAGTGGCTCCAGTTTTACAAATGACTTGTTAAAAAACCACGTAAAGACTTGTGGAAAAACCACAAGTCCTTCCCAGTGAGTAGGCATGAATGGAGAATAGTGATTTATAGGTGTGTCGACGCTGTACCCCGGCTGGACCTGCGATTTGCACACATGACAAGGGCAAGTTTTTGTCGCGGAAGAAAAGATATCCAACGCGCTGCACAATAAACTACGCACGTTGCAGAGTTAGGGCATCACAGCTGGGTTTCAATGTTACTAACTCTGGACTGGTATCCCAAACTTCGTCATCGGACCTTTCCGGTGCGATTTCAAAAAGTCTTCGTGCACGGAATACACAGAATTGTGACACATCAATTGTTGGCAAGCCAAATGATTCGTGCACTGTGTGTACTCAGCCAGCTGATGTTTCACTGTCCTATATGGACACATACTTTGCGAAACTGAACTTATACACATGTTATGTATGTCATCAAGCTTTGAGACCAGGCCGTGGAAGCCCAAGCAGGGCGAAAGAGGAACACTTTTGCCGTAGAAAACGACGACTTTTATGACATTTTGAAGCACAAACTTTTTCTTAGCTCAAAAACACATTTTGCGACGCGCGCGCACGCAACAAGAACCTTGAGTTATGAGTGCATAATTTGGCGCGATAACGCACGGTGATTTCTGAGGGCACTTATTACACACAAAACTGAAAGTTCACGGTTACAGTGTGGTCAAGAAGTGCCTTTTCTAACAAAAGTGGTACCCAGAAACCTGATTAAATCCGTAATTTAGGTGCCTATCTTTCGGCATGTCCAAAACGCGATTATGGTTATTCACAAACGGTCATATTTCAAGTTGGCGCAAGTGATTTTTTTGGAAAAAGCTTTTTACAATTGCACAGAGAAATGTTTTCAGGAGGAAAGCAACTTTTGATAGTGAGCCCTAAATTGTAATTGGTGTCTAATTCTTGGGCACCTTAACGGCTAACAAACCTATACATACAATGCAATTGTTTGTACAATAACCCCCCAAATGGTCCAACTTTGCAACTTTGGTCCCATACCAACCAAAGGACTTTACTTGATGCCTTTTGTTTTTTGCGACGGTCAAACTGTGATATTTATGTGGGAGTCAATGTCATTCCCATTGGGACGCAATGCGACGAAAGCTACATATTTGCAAAAAAATGTTGCCAAAAGTCGGCTCATTTTGAAGTTGCGCGGGCTGCACACACACAGCAATAAAAGCCAACGTGGAATGGAGAGTTACCAAGTGAAATTTATGATAAAACCGAGAAATGTTTGGCTGATTGTTTAATCGTTAACACAGACAGGCCAAAGCAGACCCCCAAAAGCGCGAGGAAATGCAACATTGGGCTGCGCGGGGCGACCATCGTTGACTATGTGCGTTGACCACATGAATATAAGCCGAAATGTGTTGCGTGTTTACTCGAATGTTTACAGATTTCGAAATTCATCCTATTACAAAGTGGTCGAGACAAATCCTTGATACATTTGACTAACACAGCAAAAACACCTGTGTTTATTGTGTGCAATAGGTTACTTGAACCTATATACCAATATACGTGTACAGTATTGGTGTCGACTGTGTGTTAACCACTTCATAATTGGCCGAAAATGGTGTTTGTCGGAAAACGTGTTGAAGCTTCGTTGAACGCGGTGAATTAAAAATCTCGGCGGAAATGAGCGGTTTTGGTCAATATTACAAATGTGGGAATGAACCTCGTGTTGCGGTTTGTTTTTTTACTGGTTACCGTAACCGCAATCGTACGGCTGATGGTGACACAAGCAGAGTGCAGGACTGAACATACAAGGTACGGGCACATATTCTTGGGCTCAGATTCATCACCTTAAACCTGTGGTTGCATCAGCGACTTACAGCATATGAATTCGCAACCGTTCCGCAATTGCGCACGGACGTCGAATTTGATGTTTTGTTTATTCTGAGCATTTTTAAGACAATAAAACAGTAAAGGCAAACTGCACCAACACGAGCCCGATTTCGCAGGTGGTGTGTATTCAAAACGAATTGAAAGAGCAGATCATCATGCTCCACTTTGCATTCTTCAACGTGTAACATTTCCCAAATCAGCAGCCACGTATGAATGTTTCACAATTCTGCCAGCTGCGAAATCGGGCTCGTGTTGGCGTAGTTTGCCTTTACACCTACTGTAGCTGAAAAGAACACAGAGTGGGCACAACCGTCTGACGTGCAATTGCTTGGAGAAGCCAAGTAGTCAAGCGTTGAAACGAAATTCAGGTCGTTCTAAATGTGCCTCTACATAATATACTCAAACATCAGACGGCAAAAGTTTGCGCCATCCATTCTGTGACAACAAGGTGATAGATCACCTGTCAGAAAACATTATCCAGTTTTCATCTGAATACGTCGGTTGTTTGGGAGTGAAGTGCCACCCTGGTGGCGGATGCAACAACGCACTAAAGTGTGCAGTAAGACAAAAGTCAGGAAAACAGTGATAGGTACCAAATGTACTGAGTGATGCAGTAATGTTGGCCTGTTTCGCCATGCTTTCGCAGACAGACCGAGGCGCCAGGGCTCGTCAGTGCGAATGCCTCTGGCAAATTTTTGTTAAGTTTGCCGCTTGTTAAGGTTTAAAGGGACACCATGGCCGCCCTCAGACAAACGCAAAAAGCGAAAAGTTTTCAGCGTGGTCATCATCCCCACAGCACAAGCCAAACAGCCTCTGAAACATTTTGTGTGACTATCACTGTGGTGTAGGCCCGTGGTTAGGGACCTGCTGTATGTAGTGCTGAACTTTTCGCTTTTCGCGTTTGTCTGAGGGCGGTCTAAGGCCTTGGCCTTAGGGTGCCTTCGGGCGTCACAAGACATGGATAGGCTTCTATCGAGCTCAAACAAACTTGTAGTGGCTCTCTGCCCTCGCTATGCACAGATGTGACGATGAAACTCTGTTTATGAATTTGCGCGCAGTGATGTTACAGGCCAGCAATAAGATATGCTGCTGGGGCCTTGTGGAAGCATTTGCCAGAGGCGTTCGCACTGACGAGCCCTGGCGCCTCGGTCTGTCTGCGAAAGCATGGCGAAACAGACCAACATTACTGCACTCAGTACAGTGTGGCTTGGCCATGATGAGCGCAGGTACAGATACCAAGTGGTATATTGGGTATAGGCTGCCAAAGAAAATATTCATTTTTTCCCAAAAAATCCAACATTCAAAACTGTCAAATCTGGTCACAAATTTGTCACACACCAAAATCCCGGTTTGCGCGCGAAAATGCAAACGCAGCGGCAACACAGAGCGATAATATAAATGTGAGCATACGCTTGGGGGCTTATGTAGCTCGTGTGTGACCACCAAGGTTGATTGTGGATCACCTAACATTCACCATTGCCAGAAAACAAATGCGCACCCGCGCCCCTACAGATATTCAGCCAACAAGTTGCCGAATATTTCAGTAATCGCTATGTCAATGAATTTTGCCAGGGGTTCCAGACAGACATTTTTTGTGAAAGCAGCCTGGGCCTAACCATTGTCAGGCTGTGCAGGTACCTGTACGCACGGAAATATGTAATGTATCCCGCACGCTGGAATATTTTGTTCGCATTTCTAGTTCCACGCGCATGATAAGTATTGGTCGCACAATGACTATATAAGAATTGGTCAAATTTTTTCCTGAATCGTGAAGAGGGAAAGTGACGGGGCAATGACGTTGCGTTGCGTGAGCGCACACAAAGTATGTAGTAAAGAGAATGTTTCAGACCTGCGGCAACGTGGTTGATCTGCTAGATTATTTTTAGCTGTAAATGTTTTGTCAAAAATACAAGTAGCATAGTGGTTAAGGTTGAACCTGAAGATCAGGGTAGATGAATTCTGATTTAGTCATTGTGCGACCAATAGCAGGGGACTGCTAAAACACTGAAACGTGACATGCAGGACTGACAATTTTGACTGTCAAGGCTGGCTGACGTAACAAGCAATGTGAATCACAACAAGCGAATGTTATGTTATTCCCACTTTTTGCTTATTCGCGGCCATCTCGCTTGCGTGCTTGGATGCAAACTGATTAATTGGCGGAGAAGCATTATCACGGACAAAATTTCGGTTGTTGAACATATTTTTTTAAAAATTTTTGAAGTATAATTTGAAATAAAACGAGCGAATTTACATCACTTATTCCGTTGCGTCCACTGCATAATTCGTTCTTTGGCACATAATGATAAATTTGTCAAAATTTAACATCAAGATGGGCGGGGCTTGGGCTTATCTGTTTTTGACACAACAATAGAGAAAACCAAGGGGTGATAAAAAGTGGGCGAATAATGCCTGTTTCCAAATAAGTCTGTGTGGCATGAAGGATGATCTTTAGTCTGCGAAACCATTGTTTAACCACGAATCCGGCATAGCTCGACACGAAGAAGTGCATGTGGCACTTTTTTGTGCCTGATTTTATTTTTGTAAAAACCGGGTGTTTCGCGGTAAAAATAAGGGAAAAAGCATATACTTCGCAACAACATGGCAAACCCCAATACCGCGATTAAGTACCGATTTTGCTACATATGTATATTTGAGTTTTTTTGCCGATCCTCAAATACAGCTTCTTGTGTGGCGTGCAGTTTCCCAAGAAACCACACCTACCTCAGTGGCGGCTATATTTTGTATATCGTGACACGATAATGGGTACCGTTTACCGTCACACAAATCGCCGGTTTTTTCAGGCTTCCTCTTGGCCCTCGAAATACAACGAAAGAAACAAGAAACTAATGCCCAGGAATTTCTGGCCAGCGAGAAGCATTGAAATTCGTGCTTTATCTGTCGCACTGCACAGCTTACACGTACACAAGTGCAGCTAAACGGGTAAGTGGCGCAGTGAGAACACTAAACTTTATTCTGCTCAAGCAGGAAATAAAATTCCGGCACAATTTCAAGGTGTTCGGTACAGTACTGCAACAAGCAAGCAACAACGACCGCAAAGGATGAAAGGGCTATACTGTAAATAGTTGTCTTTTTGACAGTAACAGTCAGAGCAAAAGGTGTTCTTTCAGCTGAGGGAAGTCACAGGAGCCAGCCAGTCAATTGTTTGAATACTTGCGCAATATAACGTGTGGGTGAAACATCAGCATTTACAAAATAGGCCACTACAGTCTACTCGCAATTATATTCTATAGTGGCTGGCCATTTTTCGTCACTCTATAATGGTATAATTACGAGGTGATTGGCAGATCGGGAACCAAAATATCGTCGCAAAATATCCGCTACACATAGACGGTTGCACCATAATGAGTGTCACAAGAAGGAGGATAGACTGTATAGGTATGTACTTCAGACTTGAATACCCAATCCTTCATTCATTGATTATGAAACATCAGTGCGTGTGTGTTTGTGATCGATGCAAAGTCTTGCGTGAAGTGCATACCAATACATCTACACAGATAACGTCAACAACTTGCAGATGCCACACAAGCTGAATGCACAACTTGAACTTATGAATGTTCAAACAGGCCAAGCGCGATGTTTCCCATTCATGCCAGGTGTTGTGAATACACGATGTGATGCATTCACAACGATGGGCGTTACTCTGTTGGCACTTCATTGCTCCAAGTCACAACTTTTCTGTTTCAGTCTGAAAAGTATTGGGCGAAGAATAACACACAAATCACAAAATAACTTTAGTATTTGTATATGTATGTTGGCTTGTGGCCTGCCTGCACCTTGGCACTGGTGGTAAACGTATATGCAGGTGTGCTTTGTGGGCACGTGCAAACGCATATGAAGCGTGGTTGGGTTGCGGTTTCGACCCACAGTTACCGCGGCTGCCTGGGTCTCGTCAGTTACACGGACAGCCAGGGCAAGCCGCAAAAAACTGATGGTACAGTTTGAGAGCCAATCTATAATAATTTCAGACTGGAATTCGCAGCGTGGACACAATGGTCATATCCATCACACGAACGGTCGGTGCACAATTCTCCGACAACCAGGTACCCGCAACAAAAGTGCCCTCGGACACAAAAAATGATCTCTGACATTTAAGACAACAATATTCTTGGCGTGTTTTTTTGTCAACAGGCTTGAGGGGTGGCCTAAGGTCGGTTTATACTCTGACTGCCTGGCAGTAGCAGTCAGAAATTTGTGACTGCCCGTTCGGTCAGCTCACGAACGGAGCAAGAACAGTAGACGGCAGGCAGCAGTCAATGGACACTGCGGAACAGGCAATCACCACAAGCAATCACTGCCTTGCCGGGCACTTCTGCATGGTAGTGACTTCTCCGTATTTTGACTTCTACTTCCCGGAAGTCAGAAGTATAAATAGACCTTAATCACAAGATTGGCGACATTCATTCAAACGAACGGAGCGCGAACAAAATATATTTTGTGTGCCATGCAAAAAATATTTTTATGTGAAAGCGCGCGCACTGCATTGTGTCTTGTGCTCCGACACCACTGAATCGACGGACATCCGAATTGATAAATTGGTGAGGGTGCGCAGTTGGGATGCGCAGTTGGCTGGTTTTGACACAAGGGGTGTAGTAGAGCACAGGGTTGTGCAATTCAGGCTAAAAACTTCCCAGTGCAAAACAGGGTGTGCACGCGAAGTTATTCATCGACTTTTTCGCCTTACTTTTGCGCTAGGAAGTTGCTTGCGCACGCTGCTATTTCAGCCCAAAATCGCACCCGGTTTTCGTAGAGTCTGTGAAAAAAACAAACAAAATACGAACTCAAGAAAAAAAGGCATGTTAAAATTAAGCGAAACGAAATGGCAATTAAGCTATCTGATGGTAAAAACTTCGTGTACAGGAACATGTCGATAAATCCAGTTAACTGATGTTTCGCGGTCAAATGTGAGAGTAAGCGACTGTCATAGCACCGTAGATACTAACAACGCAACGGGATCAAACATTTCGGCTTCCTTATTGTAAAGTGACCACACACATCCGCATAACACAATTAAATGACAAAAACAACAAAAATTTTTTTTGAATTTCTGTGGAAATTTGGAAAGTAATGTCTACCATCGTGCCAATGTGTCGCTGCTGTTGTGGCAATTGACTATATCCGAACTGCGCGATTCAAGCGCGCAGTATCAGTCACTTTCACGCATGTAAGCAACTTTTCACAATTTTACTGCTGCAGAGCAGTCTGGAGGCCATGGCCCACCCACAACGACTGTACTGTTCCTGTTACATAACGATATGACTAACTGTTGAACATTGCGCTTTTATGCTTTGTCGGGTACTTAAACTCAGCTCGCTCTTTAGGGTGGACGAAAAGTGATGTACCCTAAAAAGTGTGGACCAGTCATGATGGGTTTCGGAACACATGTACATGCACATAAGCACCCAATTTACTGCGGGTGGTTTGTTTTGGCACCACCCGGCCACTAAAAGGTTCCGGATTATGTAGCACAAAAGGCGATATTTTGTTCTATGGTGACAAAACACTTGTTGTTGGCGTTTTCTTGGCTGTTTAAGACCCGTCTCCGTTCGCGGGGAAGATAATATCCCCAGACACGCATGGTCAGACAAATTGCATGCTCCTGCTGAATTATGCATGCGAAGAACACTGCGTGTGAGGTACAGTCCAGTCTCTATATAGTGACTGTCTATGTACAGTATATGGCGAAAGGAACCACCCCAAAAAGTGAACCACCCGGCCAATTTTTGGACTTCCATTAGCTTGTTGATGGCACTTGAACTAAAATGAATGGCCTAAAATGTTATCATAACGAGAGAATACTGTATTGAACAAGTAGAAAACGAGATTTTCTCAAAAAAGTTTCATGAAACCTTCATGAGACAGTTTAGCGAATGGCAACTAACGAACTCTTTTGATGATTGAACAAACTACTTCTAGAAGTGTTGCCAAAGAAAAGTACAACTTCTTCACGGGCTCTGTGGCTCAAAGGCCTGAAGGGTGGCATATTTAGAAAAAAAAGAAATCTGATAACACATAGGCGCTTATTTTTATTGACATTAAAGGTGATTACCAGGTGGTAATATGATGCAACTGTTGAGCAGAAAAATAAACATGAAACCTTAGAAAAAAACCACTGTTCCGGAGAACGTTTTTGATGACCTGATAACTCAAGTCTATGTCAATACTGTCAGAAGGGTAACCCAAAAACTGTCTGGGATGTATTTAGGCAGGCAAACTAGTAACAAAGTGCCATGTATTCTGATTTTAAACAAAGCCATAGTGTACATGAGACAATAAAGTTGTATTGCGCCAGGAACAAGATACTGGAAGCCTCTATAAAAAAGGCTGTCGCAAAAAATCAGCGGGAGAATAATCGTGGACCACCCATGACTCAACGGATTGCGGTAATAAAGGGTCTTGGCCTAATTCTTGCTAATGGACTTCAAATCGGCTCACGAAACTTGTGATTCGGCTTTGGCACTCGATATGAGAAGGGTTTACCATCACATTTTTTGTCCATTTTTGGATCTGTTGTCCATTTAGCGCTAAAACTAGATCTCCAGACGCATCCCCAAAGCTCAGCGCCATGATTGTTGATTCTCTGAAAAAAACAGGGGTCTGCCTATGGAAAAGTGCGGTATCAGTTTCGAAGCGACAGAAGGAACTAGTGTATCCAGAGCGTCCTTACTCCTTTAGTTACCCCAAATAATGATTATTTGTCCCGGCGGCAACTAACCACCCAAGTCGCTGAAAGAATTGCGCTGTGGCACTTTTTATTGCGACGAAAAGCGAATGAAGCTATTGAAGTGTTAAGAAATATGTGCTTGTGATTCGTTCCGGAGCGCGAAGGGGTCGCTTTTTTAAAATCATAATGGGGATATGATGGAGATACACCGCAACCATAGGTTTACATAGGCAGTTCAAACTTGAAAATTTTTTTTAGGCAAATGTAAACGAGAAAGTAGCCACCACAATTTCTCACAACCAACAATCTATCGGAGGTTTTCATGTACGGCCCCAGCGAAGCCCTACGAGGGCTCTATTCGGAAATATTTCCGAATAGGGTTCTGACAGTTAATGTTTCCAAATAGAGCCCTGGGGTAGGAAGGTTTCCAACAATCGACATAGAAGCCTGGGGTTTCTTTACAAAAGCGACGCGAAATTAGGTCGCACATTTTTTTAGCAGAAACTGTTGTTAAGGTCGAACTGTGCGTGATTGAAATGCACACAAACGCGATTATTATTTTTGTGATATCATTCAGTGACGTCAGCGGTCTAATCACGTCAGCGATGATATCCAGGGATGTCAACAACCGACCCAAAAGAACCCGAGGGCTCCATTCCGAAACGTTTTCGAATAGAGCCCCGGAACGCTCTATGTATTTTTGGATGAAATATTCTAAACAAAAAGGCTAATTTTTTCATCTTTTCCGAACACAACTCCGGGGGAATATGGAAAACTCCGATATTTTCAAGGCTACACTAAAGTGAAACATTCGAAAAACCATCACGTAAGTAAACTCAGGCCAGACCTGAAACACGAAACCCAAACGTTTCCGGAACAGATGTTTACGTGCATGAGCCGGGTCACAGAAAGGCTTTTTTTAAATTTTGCAATTAGTCACTTTTGAAGATGCACTTGGCGTTGATTGACAGAGACCACAAATTACATACATGGACCATAAGTAATGAAGAGCGTTTTAAAGCGAGTTGCGGTCCCCAATTACTCAGCCGTCAGCCGGCAAATGCGGTCTCAAATGAGTTCGACAACATCGTGGGTGGTCCAAGTGGTGGTGACCCACAAATTATCATGCAATGCAATAAATACAATTATTGTGAGGATGCTTTAAGTTGTGAGCTTGTTTAGTTTCCAATTTGCTTTCCAATTTTGATAATTTTTGAAACGTCATACAGTTAAGAACGGCATACACCTTACTTTGAGAACAAAGTGATTAAAACATGCACATAAAAACGATCCTTGGTTCCACCTATCCATAAGGTGCAAAATTTGTTCAATACCTCATTATACATGACATTGGCAAAGGTGCATAACCATGCGAAAGTTAAATGAGCCAAGGCGATGTATTTAGCGCTCATATTATTGTATTCTCTAATAATTTGAATTCCTTCAGGCCACCTGAACTCGAACAGAAAAATCTCTTTTATTACATATTTTGCTCACTTCCACAAGACTCGGTCGGGCAAATGGGATGAATAAATATCTGAGCAGCCTGCAGCCTCAAGCAATATCACGCGAGCTGTGAGTAACTTGGTGGCATTTTGGCTTTCTTCATGAAGTCGTGTTTCCCACTGCCATCCAAAATAGACATACACACTAAAGCCCTAACAATGTATACTTCGTTCTCTGAGAGAACAGAGAACAAATTCTCGCGTGGTGATTGGCTGCTGGACGCGCGACAGCCAATCAGCGCGTGAGAATTTGTTCTGTTCTCTCAGAGAACGAAGTATAGTTAAGGCCTTACACGCATAGATGCACTGTACGTACAGTGTGTAGCCCTTCATTCCTCTGGTCTCATGTTCGGGCCCGATATCTTGTGTTTACTAATGAAGATGAGGTAAAGGCATGAAGTTTACAGTATAGTCCGTCCATCAGCTCATGGCACTTCTGTTTGGGAGGTTCAGGTTCCGTTGTAAAAAATTATTCCTCCGCAAGGCAATGTCAGAGAAAACGGCGCACAAAAATAAAATAAAAACCGATTTCTCTTTCTTTTCTTTTTCGTAAGCCAACCGGAACCGGAACAGCACTGGATCTTGTCAAGCTCTTCAGCTGACAGAAAGTGTCATGAGTTGATGGACGGACTATACAGAACATTGACTGTGGTATACCTTACCTATACGTTTTAGCAAAGAAATTAGTAACGGTGGGGTCCCTAGATTTAGATGAGTGGCCAAATCTCGTGTGACAGCCGAACGAATACAGGACATTTTTTGTCGAAAAAAACCTTTTGAACGCGTTAAGAAAACCATGGTGGTCCTGGTCTAATACGTAGCTGTGTATCGATATTGGTGGCCAAATAAAAAATGCTAAATATTGGAATCACTCCTCTAACGAGAGACAGGGTGAAATTTACAAAATCAACATGCGAGTATCGTTTATAAAAAGTTCGTGGTGACATTTCGCAGCTAAAAAATGTGTCTTGCGGTTGCGCCCAGCTGTTTAGTTATCTTTGAACTGATGACAAACTATCGTGAAGTGTATGTAACACGATCGTGTTTGGGGATCCATGTCGGACAAACCAAAAGGATAAAAATAAATTCCAAACAAACAAAACATTCGACTTTGGCTCGTTTGTCGACAAGAAAAAGTGTGATGGGCAGTGTTCGAACGGGATCCCGATCCCGATCCCGGGATCCCGGGTCCTTTTTCTGATCCCGATCCCGATCCCGCCCAAAAAAGTACCGGGATCGGGATTAAGTTTTGAGAACGAAAAGTAAAAAATTAAGCAATTATAATTCGCCAAGCTGTTGTAAGGGCGCGGCCATGCAAACGCGGGCGCGGGTCGCCGGTCAGAAAAATACTCTATATGTCCAGCAACCGCCCCGTGTTTGCATGCCGCACTTGCGGGTCGCGGTTTGCGGGTCACTTGAAACATTTGTTTGGCTGCAACACACAAAAATTAACCAATCCGCGTCCAGCCAACGTCGCAGACTGCCGTAGCACAGCGCTGATTGGTTCATTTTTGTGTGTGATAGCTAAATAAATGTTTCAAGTGACCCGCAAACCGCGACCCGCTAGTGCGGCCATGCAAACGCGGGGCAGTCATTGGACATAGAATTATTGCTGACCCGCGGCCCACAATCGTGTTTGCGTGGCCGCGCCCCTAAGAGGTGCTCGACGGCTGATTCCAAGCGTGATGAAACCGCAAGCACCACCACTCGCGAACAAGTTGAGCTAGAACTGAACGGTTACACAAAGTTGCATCGAACGAAGGGACTCAGTTTCGAGGAAGTGGTGTCATGGTGGGCAACAAATGAGACAAAGTTTCCGCGACTGGCACGTCTAGCTTCCAAATATCTAAGCACTCCGCTTACGAGCGTGCCTTCTGAACAGCTCTTTTCCAGTGCAGCTGATTTGCTTGATGGCAAAAAATACTGCTTGAAACCAGAAAATGGTGAAATGCTTGTCTTTGTCAAAGGCTTTGCCATTGATCGACTACAATTATGATCTTTGAACTTATCCGTCATCAGCTATTCTCGATTTTCAATGGGCTTTAATCACTGTTCCGGGTGTTTATCCATGTGTGATAAACATGTTTCATGGTTGTCTGTGACATTAACGCGCATCTTATGCATAAAATGATAAAAACAATTGCCTTTGGACTATCTGGTCAATCCCGATCCCGATCCCGGGATCCCGGGTTTTCAAAACCGGGATCCCGATCCCGATCCCGATCCCGACACTTTCTTGATCACAATCCCGATCCCGATCCCGGGATTAAAAATGAATCCCGTTCGAACACTGGTGATGGGCTCATTTGTACGAAAGAGTTCAAGATCATGACAAAACAAGTGATGCAAGATGTCGTTTGTGTGCACCTCTACTCATTTCTTATTTGTGTAACGCAATTCAGGAAAAGAGCACACGACAGCATATATAGCCATCGATCGCATTAACCTTTATCGTTTTAAAATTTTATCAACGATACAACTTAAAACATTTATTCTCACAAAATCGAAATTTGGTTAAAGAGCAAAATCAGAAATTGAAGACCTGCAGAAAGGCAAGAGCGCCCGCACACAATTTTTGTTCACCGAAATGAGAATAGTACAGACTAAACCGGGTGCTAGAAGATTGTGAAATATAGTGACAAAAGAACAGAAAAGTGGAACAGCCAAATTGTGGACGAAGTATGCGGTTCGTTGTGTGTGAAATTGTTCAAAACGCACATGGGGACCCTTTTGAAGCGACCCAAAGTTAAGAAAGCTGCAATTGTACCAACGAAGACGCTACAAAATTGTAAGGTGGTTGATGTTCCTTGTAAACGTCCATAGTTGACACACGTGAATTAACCTTCACTTGATAAAACTGGTTCTGCCGCTTTCCGCGTCAGCTAGCGTGTACTGTACGTCAACCATTCGGAAAACATCAAAGTCATAAATGTTGTCACAATCTCATCACTTGTTGATTTTGTTCAGTTTCCGTTTCCATATCGTACAGAAAGCTAGCCAAACGATAAAAGAATGTTACAGTTTTTAAAGGGCGTGTCTAACGTCTGCATGCCCAAAGTGGATAACTTCGTTGAGTTTCCACTTTCAACACACTGTAAAACTAGGATTTTTGCAAAATTGATGAAAAAATGAGCATTGTGCACTTTTGCTAGACACCAAACAATCGGTGGTATTAGAGACGTCGGACACACCCTTTAACAGATTTTCTGCCCAGGCTCCAGCATCACAGATGCACATCGGCATACGTTTCGTTCTCAGGTGTCGTCTGTACAGTCGTGGCCACAAGTTGTGCACCCCCATTGTTCGTGTCAGTCATCGGTTTGAGTGCAAGCGACGACATCAACAGGGTATTGACATCTGGGGATGTGGCTGCCGATTTCACGGCTATTAGGCGTGACGTAGACAATTCGGATGCCTGTGTTTTTGGGTAGTCAATTTTTCAGAATGTATCCAGCTACAGTCTATCTTCTAATAATGAACCTCTCTATTCGGTCAATCTCTATGTAAGGCTACCTAATGGTCCTAAATACTAGCTAAGCGAATATTTTGCACGGAAAGAAAATTCGAATAATGCTTTGTTGATACTTTTTGAGGAAAAATTATGGACACTGGAAATGTATGCATGTGGTTTGTGTCTGAATGTTTTCATTAATGACGCACCTAATGAAGCGTCTTTATGTTTTACAAAAACGTGTGTAAACATGAAACACTGAAACAAGTATCCGAAACAGAACTGTCATACTGAAGTTTAGACACCGTTAGCAGTGGCTGAAAATTCGCTCGCCTGTGAAGACACTCTTTTGCTTGCCTGCCCGTTAGCACAGGCATGACTGTAGTACCAACCTTGAGCAACGCATCACTCTCGGCTTCACTCGGGCTCGGTCTCAGCCTGTTGTTGTTGTTCGCCTGTTCGTTGTTGGCCACGGCACCGTTTCTGCTGCATTTGGTGCTGTTCTTGTTGTTGTTGTTCTTGTTCCTGCCACTCAAACGAATCATATTCGTGCACCCGCAAGTCATCGTTTGCTGAATCGCGCCCGAGTCCTCACACGATGGCGTACAGTCCCGTGCGTTCAAACTCGGCCCACCGGCGGCAACATTCGCCGGGTCCAATTCATCTGGTGGCGAGTCCGTTACATCGCCGGCCCAGTGAAAGGCGGCGGATTCGAATTTGAAACAGCAGAATATGGTTCCGAACAGACAGCGGCCCGATAGACATTTGCGCAGGTCGCGAACGATGACGGCGCGAAGTTCGGGATTGAAGATCAGATAGATCGGCAGACGCGAGGCGCATGCGCACAACGCCAGGAAGTTGCTGATCTGAGAACTGTATCTGAAATGGGACAGTGGGCATTTTAAGATGACACTTGCTCGCTCATTTAGCACCTTTTGGAAGCCTGATCAGCCCGATGATGCATTCACACACCGACGATGACCTGGTGCACTGCCAGTCTCTGTGAGCAGAAACAACATGTTGAATGAACTCCATCTGCACTGGTCCGCACTCTAAATAAAGGTTTCTTTAATTATTCAACAGTGAGGATTCCACAACCTTGTCTTAATGATCCCTTTACGTGGATTATGACCTCAAAATGATGGTAAGACCAAAATAAATGATATAGAAGGCAGCCACGACAGTGATAATTTTGTGATCTTCACCCTATTCTATGTACAATCAATTCAAACCGCAAAGAAGTGCAAAGTTCCACTGAGGCCAATTTAAACAGAGAAAACTGTTGAATCCAAAAACCACCAACGTGTAGATCGGTCCCAGACTATCGAGCGAATCGTAATCAACAAATTCCCAGACAAGCAGCACAAAATTCAGCGACTTCGACAACAGATATGAGCCGACCATGACGACCAACATCTTGCCGGCCAAGCGCGCTTGTTGCTCGAACTGGAAAGAAAGGGAAAATCGGATGTAAATGCGGTGATATTTAGTGCAGCTTTTGATTATCGGTGTATAGAAACACGGCAAATATAGGGGAACCCCACACTCGGAAGAGTCTTTGATGCTTCTGGCGCCCGAAATTTGCTGCCGATAAAACAGGTTTGATCCGCTGCTTTCAGGCCTATAGGTGTGTGCGGCAAAAACACAAAATAGCAAGAAATGGAATCATGAAAATATAAACAATATTCACACTGGGACACACGCAGAAGAAGGATTGCAAGCGGAGCGCCAAGCTCAAGCTGTACGTGCGCGTTTCTGGCGCGGCGAAGCGAATAAAAGAGCACGCGAAAATACAGCGCGTGGTAACGGCGCGAAAATAAAACCACGTGTTTTTTCGAATAAGCAACTTGTTTTGGCATATTTTTCATTGTATATGCAGCACAGCAGATGGTACCGTTACCCGCAACGTATGGTTCACCGGTCCGGATACGGTACGCGCGTTGCGGCGATGCTTTGATCTGTCACGCATCACATTCCGGACGATAAGTTGTAGCCAGAACTGTGTGATTCAACGGTTAATAGTGTTGTCATCGTCAAATCAAGCCTTGAAAAATCTTTCGTCGAATCATGAGCCCCAAATGAGCGCCAGAAATAATACATGTGATTTGACGCGACTTGATTTGACGACACGATTTGACTACTGTACTATGAGCTGGTCAAAAAACAGCAGTGCTGAGCTAACGTCGGGATTGTTGTCTGGGGTAAACGACACCCGACATTGTGCTTTGGACAGAGGGGAAATGTTGCTCATTTGCTTCACTGATGAAATTTTTTTGATTATTTTGCTCAGAGGGTGCTTTGAACAGCACGGACATGGATCCCTGCTTCTTGGTGGTCGAAGAAATATTTCTGGGAAAACGATTCTCTCAACAAACGTCATGCTTTGAACTTGTATAAGTCGGGTGTCGGATATCGGGTCCAAAAAACACAGACAACTAATGATACCCACACCCAACACTATCCTTTATCGGGTGCCGAGTACCGACATTACGAGCGATCCCTTACACAACAACCCACTTTGTGAATGAGCAGTGACACAATCCGCAGTGAGCATTGATTGTTTAATTTTCCGGCCTATTGTAGGATGGTTTGGACTTGCCTCACACACACCGTTGACTCAACTCAAAGCCATGCTTTATCGTCCTATAGGTCGTTTGTTTTCGTTGCTTATGTAGCTCAAATGAAACATTGTTCTGACGGATGAAGCGCAAAAAGATAGCAGCCGGAGACCCAGAGTGCCATGCCGCAATGCTATCACACATTACAGGATAGAAAACTGACTGTAAAAAGAGAAGGAGAATACTAAACTGCAACTCTATGCACTGTACATATAGAGAAGTTTCGGAAGCCGAGAAAACTAAAATACAGCACTACGTATCTCAGTAACTATTATGTGAGTTCAGCTTTCGCATTATCTCAATAAAACCGACAGTTACATGTGCATATCCCTAGTACTTATTTGGCATTCTCCGGTACATACATAGGAGTCTATGTACGTGGTCATTCAACAACACAGGGTCAAGCACGTGCTCTCGTGGCTTATGTCACACTGCATGGTGCAGCACGGCAGGTTCGCGTGTGAAACATCATACCGTTTCCGTTCTACGATCCAACGCTTCACTAAAACTGCGCGCGGGCTCTCGTTCTTCGCTCGTCAGTTTGGGCATTTTCGCAGACCGCGTGATTAGTCGAATCCAAAACTACATGGATGCAGGAAACAGTGGTAAATTGGCGTGAACACTTTTGGTGCAAGACCGATTGGGCTTTGGTGGTTGGAACTTTGTAATCTACACATATACTACTGTATATATACAGTTCGTGACAATTATGTGGACGCTTTTCAACGCCGCCGCGGCGCGCGCGGCAAGCGTTGTGCATATTAGGGTGCACCACAAGGGTAGGTAGACTCTTCAGAAAAAAGCCTATAATTGGAGGTGACGGATGGACTTTGTGGTCTACCGTTGACAAATTATGTGCATAGCCAGGATTTAGCCACTGTCCAAATTTGGGTAAATTTTAGCCTGCCGTACGCTGTACGTAGCCATTTTTGTGATTATCGATTGATGCCGCGCGCGCGGCGCGCGCTACTTTTGCCTCGCTGTTAGAGCCGGTTATTGATTGTGTGCTGCATTCTTATATACACAACGCTTGCCGCGCGCGCGCCCGCGCGCGGCGGCGTTGAAAAGCGTCCACATAATTCGTCACAGACTGTACAGTGATACCCCTTTCCGTACACAAGAAAGAGAAATTTCGTGTTTCTCGCAAGAAACAGCGTTCTGCGTGACTGATACGGCACAGGAATAATGTATGAGAAGGAGTTCGCCATGGGGCAAGACAGTGGCACACGCTTCCGGAAAGGAAATGTCATGTACACGGGTGCTTGAATCTTAATATTATTAAGCGCTAATAATGACTGGTGGTCAATCAAAATACCACATTGGCGATTTACGAACACGGTGTGCTCAGAACAAACTTGGCGCGTAAAGAGATTCAAATTCAAATTTCCCGCCAAGTGTCGACTGACCTGATTCTTCGTGTGCACGCGGAACAACGTCGCGCGACGCGTCAGCACGCGCAGTTTGTAGGAAATGTAGAAGTTGAAGAGGAATATGAGTATAAACGGAATCACGTCCGACGTGAACGTTCGAATGTAGAAACTGCAACGAAATTATGTGCTGAAACGTGTCGAGAAGGTAAACGTCGCGCCAGTGGAGTCGGTGTTGGATTTTGGGTTTGGTCGGCTTGGCCCACCAGGTCTAAAAAAATTTCTGGTCAGAGATCAAAACATTTTGATCAGACAACTATTTTTCAGGATGTTTTTGGAAAAAATGTTGATGGGGTTCGCCTGGGGTTACTGTAGCCAATTTGGACAGTTTCGAATATCGCGTTCCCACGAAGACAGCTCTGTGATTCTCACTGGCAGCGCGTAATAAAACGAAATACTTCCGATCGAGTATTCCAACACACCGACCTGTACACAAAATACAATTCATATTTGGTGATCTCAGTACGGTCAACAACGTAGTCCCTCAGTCCTTCGCAGTCCTCGTTCCTCATTACCGTAACCTCGGCGATGATTGGACCCTTGACGGCGGCAGCTGCCAACATTGTCATGATACAAACCTGGGTGGGAATACAGTGCACCCTCGATGTAGTGGATATTTTTGAACGATATTATGCCCCGCTCCATTTGTCGTTAACCTCCTGGATCTGATTATCACTTTGCACTCTTACATGTGGTTGACATTCTTCATGGTAACCGACCATCGTGGATACACAAATTATGTCACTATAAAGGTGTGGGTAGACTGTAGCAGAGGTACATAGTCACGCGGGACCCATGCGCTCGGTTTCAGGAAGTTCGGGCCAGGTTGTGGCAAATGTAGAAAATTGAAATAGTCCATCCTACAATGCAAGGTGAGCTCCCAAAGACAGCATGTAGTGTTGAAGTACAGCCAGTTTGACGCATCCATTGTGTGAATTCGGCCTAAGCTAAACTACAGACTCGTCGGGCAAAAATGTCTGGGCCCAGAAGACCTCGAGGGGCCAATTTAAGAGTAGTGCAGGTGTGCTGAAGCGACACCAAGTGTGATGTGCTGATAAAATCTGCCCGATCGTGTCCATATTGTAAAATCAATCCCAAGAACAAGCCCATGCGAACAAACCAGCGGTCGATTGTTCCTGATGAGTTTGGTGAGCTTCTCGCAGGATGCCTCCAACAGGAATCGTTCAAATGTGGCGCACAGAATGAAATAGGTCGACACCGTTGTGGCGTACTGGCTGACCTGCGGCAACGTGGACTAATTTATTGATGGTGCTCAGAATTTAGTGATTCAAAACTTGGCAAAATGTTTTTGGGTGCCTTCAGAGCGCGCAAGAACAGGTGCCACGTATGGCGTATGAACCTTATATACCCGGTTAAAGTTATAGTGTCTGACTTTCACATACCGTATAACCGAGAGCATCTCTACTTCAAATAAAAAAAGAACACGGCAGTTGGTGTCCTGTACTGATCATTGCAAACTTTAGCTTCGTAATTCGTAAAACAAATAAATTTTGTTCTTTGTGCGGGTCTTTGTGCCGAGTGCACATGCTGCACACACCAGTCGTGGCCAATCAAGTAGATAAAATTGTACATTTGAATGTGAGTCTGGTTTTTAAATTTTTGGATTTAATTTTGTTCTGGACCATAGGGCATTTGACATTAATTTATTAACAAACTAGACCTACACTTGAGGGAGAGGTGAAACATTTTCTTCCTGATAAAGGAATTTGGGAGGCCACGGACAAAGTGTTTTGCAAACATATTCCCTGATCCATCCCATAACATCAAAAGGGCCCAGCACTTACCATATAAACGACGGGCAAATACGTCAACCATATATGGCTAAGCGCTAGCCACTCCAGCCAATCCCGCAGTACATCAATGACAAACAGCAATACAAACGTCACCGCCGTCACGCAGTCCCAAAAAGCCAGCAGCAACAAGTAGAGAAAATGTGATCGATAATATTTCTGTTTACGAACGAGCGTGAAGAATATGATCAGATTCTCAAATAGACTGATCACGGCTACCGTACTACCGAGGAATACGGTAAGTACCAGTTCGGTTACGGTATGCGGCAGCCAGGCGCATGGGTCCTCGTACGGGTCGCTGCCCTTGGGGAGGGTAGTTAGATTCCCCAATTCAGATGCGGTAGTGACGTTTAGGTACGGGATGGACTTGGTGGACAGAATTGCGGATTCTGTTGTGTCGTCCATTTTTTGAAGACTTTTCTGTCCTGACTTTTATTCGATGTTTGAATTGTTTTTGATTGAATGTGCTGAAAGATGCAGAAATTTAGTGGCATAAAAGCTGCTACATTTGAGCATTTTATACATTGGCTGTTTTGTTAATGTTGACAAATAACAAATGTTGTTGACCCAACGAAAAAATTACAGAGGTAATAGAAATATTGCATTGTGTGTGAAAGATCGTGACAACAATTGCCAATTTGGCAACTTTAACAAAGGTACAAACGGGATCAGCTGATAAAGACTGTGCAGTTTTGAAGATCTAGGTTCATTTTGAAAAGCGTGAGGATTGAAAAATGATGTTTAAACACACCTCCCATAATCTTGGCTTAGTCAGTCACTTTGGTTGCTAACCGCACACCAGGCCGTATAGATTTATAGGGGCTTCTTTAAACTTTTGCGAGCCGCCAAAGCATTCCCATCCATAAACGTGTAACATCAACAACATTGATTTTTCCTCCCAAGGTTATATAGACAGGTTTCTGGCTTCTTTCCCTTGCTTCTGTGGGATAAAAGCACCGCCTTTCTGTACGAAGCGGGAAAGTGCACTTGTAAATGCCAAGGAAGGATATTAAGACAAGGAACCAAGATCCGTTATGACGCAAGGGAGATTTATAAGACAGGGAAATTTTGGCTCAACATGAATTTTTTAATAAATTTATCTATCTGCAACCTTGTTTTCATTGGATCAGTATCAGAGTTGCTTCTCGGTTCAGCGGGGGGCCGGTACCGGAGCCAAATAACCAGGGTTCGCAAAACACCTCATTCATCATAAAACTTTGTTTACGTTTTCCAAGGTGATTGTTTTTTTAGCAACAACCAATTCCTTACACATTTTTGTATAATTTATCCCTGACGAGGGGCACTATTGAGTATCGAAAATTCGGCAATGTATTGTGTATATGTATTTGTGAACTGGGTGCTGTTCGTTCCTTCAAAGAACACAACAACAAACATGAATATAGCACGACAGACACTGCCATCCCGGCAACATCAAAATTACACCTCGTCACAATAACAATGGACCGACCGGATCAACCGCAAAGCCTGCCGAAAGTATTGATCCCAGTTAGCACATGTTTCGGATCGGCAGGTATTGTCCGAAAGTAAGTTTCGAATGTCGTTGCCTCATGCATTTTTTTACAGACGCAGGGAAACTCCTGTTCGAAGTCGAGGCAGGCAAGGAGCTCAGCACACCGCGAACAAGCCACGCAGCTGACACACACAGCTTGTGTGACTGAAACATTCGAAACACACACGAGCGAGCTGCGTGGCTTGTTGACTGTGTGTTGAGCTTGTTGCCTGCCTCGACTTCGAACGGAAGTTTCCCTGCGTCTGTAAAAGTGCACGGGGCAACGAAATTAGACATTTACTAAACCGGACAGCAAGTTCTGTTCGTTTGGGTGGGACTAACGACACAGGCAACACAGAGACTTTCTCTTTCGAAACGCTAATGCACCTTAAAGAGGACGCGACCGAAGGGAAGATCATCGACAATCATTCAAACGCAGCCACTCTTTCCTAATACATATTCATCAGGCAAAAATGGACGTGTCAATTAATTATATGCGGCACGCGGGTGGCTCATAAAACTGTTAGCGAACGGAAAAAAACACAAAACACGGGGAACACCTTGATCGAGCGAACAAAAAAGTTTGCAGAAATGAACAGGACAGCCAATACATCTTGGTGCAGCTATAATACTCTCCATCAATCGTTTCAGAGAAACAGAACAGGTGTGACGAAAAAGGTATATATTGTTTCACTGCCACAAACAGAGAACGCATATATTTTAGGTTTTCAGCGAGGCTAAATCATGATACGGATGCGGGTGACATTTGAGAAACCATATCAGATGCAGGACACACCAGCACAAAACTGGTGAATAATAACTGATATTTTTGTATGATGCAAACTTACAGAAAATGCTTTGGATCAGGCCATTACCTACATTTGAACACATGCTTTTGGTACCATTGACCACTTTCAGTGTTCTAAAAACCAATGTGTTCAGAAGAAAGCATGGTAACGTAAATGGGGACACAGCTTGATTGAAAATGACGTGTGATGTGTCTTCTTTACGAGGGCTAAACGCGTTCCAAAAGTTTGCACATGGACATCGGACATGGTTATGCTAAGCGATATAGGATCGTTCCCTACATGTACATACATATAGCTACATATGTAACCTAAGCAATGACATAATAGAACACGGACATGCGAGCAAAAAGTCTCGATAACGGATGATGTTTGTGCGTGATGTTTCATTTCGTGGGTCCCGGACACAATGGCATTGCTATACACTCAAACAACCGAGATACCCAAGATCCTTGTATGATTTCGAATAAAAAACTCGCGGGTATCTCCGCCGAGCACAAGCGCTTGCTTCTTGCTTGTATGTTCCATATATATGGCACATTATTCATGTTTGTCGAATTAGTTTTTACGTTAGATTTGACGAAAAAATATGCAACGTTTCTTACCGCCACGCTCACACAGCTCGGCCGATTCTATTGTAGTCAACGCATCTGCGCATCCGTGTCTGGTGCTAACGCAGCCGGGCAGTGCAGGGCAGCCATGCAAGGCGCGGTGTTTGCGTGCAATCTCCATATACTGTAGGGTGGAATTTTCGAAACGGTGTAAAGGTCGGTTGGGCGTAAAGGTCGGTGTAAAGTTCGGTCGAAAGCTCGGTCGGCGTAGCTCGGTGTAAACGTGAAACATTGCCTGCTATTAACGTGGAATGTTTCAAGTTTACACCGAGGTCTATCACACTGAGCTGTCGACCGAGCTTTCCACCGACCTTTACACCCAACTGACCTTTACACCGTTTCGAAAATATCACCCATAGACACTGCAAACGACCTAAGGGCACTTGCGTAGACTACATCAGAATAAGCCTACAACTAGGGTGGCATAGATGTCCCTTAAGGCGGCGGCGACGCTAAAAGTGAAAGCGACACGTTGATTTCAATCTTGTGTCCTGACGGAACGCAAAGTCTGGGCGGGTATAATTTGTCAGTTGACACTTCACAAAAAACGAACAGCGGAACCAGCAGCTGCACGGGGAGGAGATAATCTGAATTTATGAACGAAAATCAGTAAGTTATGTATGCTCGCTCGGGCGAAGGTTCGCCACCGACAAAGACCATCTACAAGTCACACTTGGATATGGTTTGTGATTTTGACGGTTATTAGATTTTGTGGGATTTCCGAAAAGTCTGATGATAATTGTTCGAAACACAGAAACAAATGCGTGAAGCCATTTGTGCTTTAACAGTAGATTGGTAAGCAGAGAGGTGAGAAGCCTATTATGTACCTATATTTACTTTGCAATGTGTTACAAACAGCTGCATCTCGTTAGACCGCCATAACAACAACCATTTTGAACAACACGGCTATAACATTTTGCACAATTTAGTTAACGTTTCTGTTTTTCGGTAAGTCTAGCCGGATGATCGCAGACTTAAAATTGCCCCGGTTATTGTTAACGTCACAAGACAATGTGAACTCTGAACCACTACACCAAGCGCATGCTCCCGGAAGGACTCGAACCTCCGACCTCCCAGCCACCAGGGCTGGACAGCCAGTTGCTCTACCAACTGAGCTAGGGGAACGCGGTCTGGCTGCGGTTCAAAGTTACACTTATACCCACGCAACCGTGCAGACACACACTGCTTTGCACGCCACAGCGCTACACGTTGCGCTGGCTAGCAGACTTCCAGTCCACAACAAGAAGATCCTGTGACGGAATATCCCGAAGCGCTCCCTGCTTCCTGATGCACCACGACGGATTATCCGGGAATAAACCCCCGAAACGCTCCAAAACGACTGAATAGCCGGAATCTTATCTGTTTGCACGAGCAGCATTGGTATAAGCAATTGCAGTAGTACGGGCAACTGAACAAAGCCGGGTTCCGGCGGGCTTCACAATGCATGCGCGTCAGCATGTAATGTTAAAGGCTTGATTGCCACAGAAAATATTTCTTTCATTTTCCAACATGCATTTAGTCACAGTGGAAAATGGAAAAGTTGGACACAGAACAAATTTCATTTCCATTTTCCATTTCCACCTTGACTAAACGGGAACCAAGTGCAAGCCTAAGCTGATAACGTGATCACAAAACAAGCACAGTCCAAGCCATCGGACTATAACAAGAGCTCTGCTCTTTTCTCGCTCAGGCAGGTTCTGCGCTCAACCGTCCGGCCACCTTTCAATTATTCAACTAAGGTTGGACTCAAGTTCAATCATTTTACTGAACAAACTATACCTAGCGCACTGTTCATGATACCGGATATTCCATCGTTGTTTTTTCGGATATTCCGTCGCCTCGGGGGGTTTCGGATGTTCGTGTCCGCTGTCGAGCAGAAGAAATGCCCATGCTACGGTTCAGTCACATCACGGAACCCATGGTCCCGACTAACTACAAAAAGTGGACTAATAATGCGTCACTGCATCACCTGTCATAGCCTTTTAGGACGGATATTTCGCGGGATAACTTGTTGTAACTTTGGCACGTGCCTATCAAAAGTTAGAGACAGTTTTGGAGCAAGCTTATATCTGTCATGTACGCACCATGAAAGTTCTCAGATGTCAATCTTGGCGAGACATACGTATGTATACAGTAAAGAAAAGTTTCAAATTATCGGCAGTATCAAACGCGCGTGTCTTGGCTATTTCCTGATAAAGGAGCATGTGTCAAACATATCTTGCCTTTTATATGGCGAGTAAAACAACGGTGAAAAAAACTATAGATAAACGCAGATACATATCTGCTGCCGGTTATGTCAGCTAGGCTTTACATACTGTAGGTCGAACCTAAGCTCCTCAAGTGCACAGGTATTTCCAAGCAGAGCCCCCCCCCGAACAGAGCCCTCCCTCTGGCTCTTGCGTAAAATATAGTACGCAGCAGACAAAATGCCGAATCATTCCCGCCTTTTCCGAATAGAAGCCCCAGAGGCTTTAGCTGGAAAACTCCGGTACTGAGCGTTGAATATAGCGCCATTTCACGCTTCTCTGGTTCTGAAAATGAAAAAATAGTAAAGCTATTCCCATGGGCTGGGTCCATCGTGGCCAGAAAAGCGCTTGTTTTAATCGTGCGTAAACCCCAAAAATTAATCGCTTACTGGTACACACAAAAGCCACAGCTCCGTCGTTTGGTGTACAAATCGACCCGCCAAAGCCAACTTTGATAAAAAGCCGGGGTGACAAGGTTAATAAATGAGCAGTAATTACAAAGTACATCGTGCTGTGGTTTACCTACACGATGTGAAAAAAAGTTACATCGTGTTGTGGTTAAGTATAATAAACGCTCCAATACGCAAATTCCGGTCTTTTTTGGGGAGTGGTGTTTTGCCGCTTGAATAAAATATGGCCGACTTGCGTACTTTGAAGTTTTGTTTCAGATTAAAACTTAGATTTGTGCTTGGCGTTTTTCACTCAGTTGAATTATGGCGACCAAACGTTTTGATCCAAATCTTGTGGTCATAAAACTTCCTTCAAAGACTGCATGATGGATTGCACTGAACTAATGCATGCACACATCGCATGTATGTAGGCTAAGTGATGGCTTATAGTAATGCCGTCAACTAATTTCGTCGCATCTGGTCGTCAAGTCACAAGGTACATATTATTTTCGCGTCCATTTGGGGGCTCGTGTATTGTGGCTTGTTCGGCGACTTTATATGATGACTTTATATGACATGATTTGACGACAAAACTATTAGCCAAAGTGATCATCGAACGTCAATTTCTGGCTTTATCTTGAGCAAGTTTAGTTTACATTTACGTCTCTGCAAACGAAAAAACCAGGAAACGGAAGAATGATGTAATCGTTGCCAATACTTATTCATGGCAATCCCCCTGCTGGAAATGGTCGCTTCACTTTCTACCAGTGTGTTGCATCAGGTCATGGTCAGTGTGGCAAGAGCACGGCACAAAACAACCATAAGGGAATTCCGAACTGCATACGACACACAACACGGAACAAGAAACAAGAAACAAAAAGACAAAAAAAACAAAAAAAGTATGAAGTGGATAATTGATTTTGCGTTACATTAGTCGGACCGGCCCCGATCCAAACTAAAATGCTCCAGCTCAAATCACAAAAAAACAAACCGTGTTTCAAAGCCAAAATATACATACAGTACATACACCACAAGTGATATAGTGCGGTGTGAACTTTGTTTTCCGTAAACCAAATTTAGTCGGCCGCAAATTACTGTCAGTTACCCACATGACCAAAACCAGCCGGCGGGAAAATTAGTTTTCTCCTCGGATTGGGCCTAGAGCGATTATTCGGCACGACTCTATGCCTTTTCAGATACCCAAGGAAGTCTTAACCGGACTTGGGTAGCAAATGGGTGCACCCAAAAAACAGGACATGCAACCAAAAAAGCGGGAAATTTTTGTTCCGCTGTGAACTTGATGACTTCTAAACGACTCCGCTGCCGCCGCTAGTCATAAAACAGTGAAAATTATGGAAACCAATGAAAGACAGACTTGTGTGTTGACGCACAAATGGGCCTTGGGACGTAGAGAAACCGTTAAAAGATTTCTGCGCTGATACATTTGTTGTAAATAATATTTTAGAGCTCATATTATCGGGAGGAACTTTTGGAACGTGCGCCTAGCGTGGGTTGTTGAGTACATAACGTCACAATGAACCTCTTTTTTCTTTTTCCAGCTTTGGAAACAAATGTGTACCAAACAGTTTAATGGACGCTTAGTTATCCCCAACTGAGGTTCATTTCTTTGTGCCGCCAGGGATTTGAGAACTTTAACAATAAGTGAGATCAGCAATCTTTGGGTTAAAAAACTTTTTGGATGCTCGGGAAACAATTACGAACAAATGGTGGTACACATACTGCATATGTAGTATGTTTTGCAAAATCCTGCATGCACCCAACATTTTTTTAAAAAGGATGCCCCTGTATATAGACCTGTTTACCAGTTTACCTATCAACGTGTGACTATCCTGGTGTGTTCTAAATGACATCGTAAATTTTTAGCAAAAGATTCCAACTTTTTAACAACTTGGCATAAATCGCTCGCAGCAATTGAACCAAGATTCTGGCAGCAGGTCGGGTGGTGAAATGGCTGGTCATTTCAGAAAGGCATAAAATATTGGAACAGTTAACCAAAGTTAACCGGCTAACAGGTTTACTGCGTGTCTATCCGCGATTCGATTGGAGTAACATTTGCACGAGAGAGAAGTGTCCGGAAATTTTTGGAAAATGACGTGTGAAAAAGTGAATAACCAATGCATTCCTTCAAGATACCTTCAAGGTACATACTGTACTGTATGTATAGGTATGTATGAATGAGTGACTTTTCTCACTTCCCATTTCGAGAAACCGTTGTCGTTTGTTCTCAACCTGAAATGTGGGAAACTATAGTTAGAAAGTTAGTTAAAAAGCAAAAGTACATAGAGTCCGACTGGGGTGCCCGACCACAGAGTGGTGGAACGACAGTTTGTTCCTCAATGTGTCACGATAAGATTTGCTCTTTGTTTAGGTCGATAATGTGTGTGATTCGGCGTTTAAATAAACGAAAACGAGAAGCTCCGCGCGGTCACGATTGCCTTTAAAGAAGGTAGACCGCATACCTAGGTGGTGTCGTGAGAAGCTGTATTTTTCTTGACACAAAGTTATCACGCAATCCAGAGCAAGAAGACAGCTTTAAAGCGCCTCCTCTGACGACAAAAGAGTTATGAGCCTGTCTTGAGTTCAGTTGAGTGCATGAAAGCAGGCCAGCAAATCAAATTGACAAACTATGGCGTCTCCCAAAGTTGCAATATTCTGTGCGTAGGTGGGTGGGTGGGGCGGAGGAAGAATGCATTTGTACGCTTCTGTTTTCCAGCCAAAGTGCTGCAAAGCGTGAAGACACGTCACAAAGTAGTGTCTAACCCACCCAAACCAGGATATCTGCAAAGGCTTACAGTCTGTGTGTATGCCTAAGAATACAGGGCGGATTACACTAGACTTTGTTACATTTGGAGTGATCAATGGCTCTGTATTATTGCGATTTTGCGATATGGTGAAAATTGGACAAATCTTGACTGATTACCTGGATATGCGCATTTGTCTCCAAAAAAAGACAAGAAACTTCTGCTTATAAATCATTCATTCGAATCAGAAAAATAAATAAAATAGCTTTGGCCTTACAATTTGACCAATTAAAGATGTCTCTGTATGAACTTCAATAATTGTGAAAAACGCTCGTGGAAGAATGAATTTTGAACTTTAGCGATGTTGCATGCAGACTGATGTTGAACATCCAGGCTGTGATACTGCATACGGAAATATTCATATTCTCTGCTTTTTTTTGCAATAATATGGTCTGAGCAGCAGACCGCGAACTTTTGACATTATCAGCGGTTTAAAAAAGCTGCTGCCTTTGTTAAGTCTGGGTTAAGCAGTCGCATGTACAAGTATGGGTGTGATAGTTGAGCGGCGTCCGACTTTAATTAGAAAGTTGGAAGCGGAAAAAAGCGCCGACAAAAAATGGCCGGACGAACTCATTAGTATTTTTGACACGCGCATCAATGGGTATGGGACTTTTTTGAATTTGAAGCCATAGGATCTCACTGTCATACAAGTATACCATTCTGAACCAAGACCAATAAAAACAACCCGTGACGTATTACAGTGGCGGATCCAGCTTTCGGTCAGGAGGGGGCCAAATCTCAAGTGCATGTTTGATTTTTCAAAAATCGTTTTATATTCAGTGCTTGTTTATAACCGCCCGCTTCATTTAACCCTTTAACCCTTCAGGGGCTACTTTGACAAAAAAAGGCCCTGGCCCCTCGGCCCCAGCCTGGATCCGCTAGTGGCACATTGCATAAGTCGCGATGAATAATCAGATCTGTTCCCTGTATGACCCACGAGCCACTCACCCGGATGACATAAAGGGAGTTTGATTCATGATTTTCTAATTCTTAGCAGCTTGACATAATTGAAATACGAGAGAGTAACAAAATCTGCAAGTGGTTTCACACAAAACGGGACACGATCATAAACCAATGAGCACAATGGTGGCCCAAACGCTCCATCAAGTAATGTTCCTACAAGGGCATGTGGGTATCCTGTATTCAGATGGCTTGGGCTTGGGGTATTGAAATCAAAGTATAGGTATATGTACCTACAGTACCACTATTGTGTGTGATTAAAGATCAGAAAGTTATCTGGCACCGGTATTAGGGTACTGTATGCCTTTCACAAAAACGGTGTGTGATTAAATGGTTCTCGGGAACTTTCTTTCCGAAACAAGTGCTATGGCTTCCAGCAAGAGCTTGGTGTGTGTGTGTGTGTGTGTGTCCCGTTTGAATAATTGATGCGGCAAGAGGCAAGCTGCTTGTGCTGCTGATGGCTTAGCTGAGTGAGAGGGAAGGGAGGTAATACATATCTACACCATTATGAACCACCGGAATCTGGGTGCTTGTCCCCTTTCCCTTATTCTACTTTTTTATCATAGGCATGTACAGTCAGCGCACTTTATATCGTACTCACATTAAAATCTAGGCGATTGTCCACCATGTGATTGTTCATGTCTTAACGTGCTGCCGTGTTCAACCAACTAAGGACACGCCACGAAGCTGTTTCTCTTCCTTTTGGGTCACCCTGTAGAAAAGTGTGCAGGAAGGAGTCTAACGGCAGATCTGGCACCCAATAATTATGTTGTTCAAAATATTCACTGCAAAGTAGGTTCATGCTAAGATAGTCACTGCAAAGAGCGTGCACTGTGGCGACCATTGAGAGGCGTGTGTGCTCTTGTGCTGTGACTTTGGCGCCCAATGTATAATGGACTACTCAGTCCTCAAGCAGAACTGTACTTGCCTTCGACTGTTCTGATTCTGGTCCATTAACACCTAGACAGTGCTGGCGCTGTTTTTTGAGAGTTTCCTCGTGCGCACAGGTGATATGTACCATCATGATGGCATAAAATTAGTTTTAAAATTAAAATATGCAGGTTTCCCATTTCGCTGCCGGATGTATTTTCACAGGCGCAGGGAAACTCCGGTTCGAAGTCGAAGCAGGCAACAAGGTCAGCACACAGTCAACAGGCCGCGCAGCTGACACACACAGTTTGTGTGACTGAAACATTCGAAACGCACACGAGCCAGCTTGTTGACTGCGTGTGTCCAGCTTGTTGCCTGCCTCGACTTCGAACGGGAGTTTCCCGGCGTCTTTAGAAAATCATTGGGCAGCGAAATTGGGAACTTACGATACAGTATGAACCATTGTGTGGGTGTGGTACTAGCCATAGATCTGAGGTTATGCTAATGAAGGCTGCCTACAATGGTGCTGAAAGTGACTTATTGTAATGTAATTGATGGATGTCATGCATGATGCGCTGACTTGTGTATCATTTGACGTTGCATTCACTTCTCACATGGCCGCGCATCAAGGATAGACATCAACTACAACACAATTAGCCAGAACAGCCGCTGTGCCTTCGTTTGAAAAATCAGCATTCTACCACTCTGATTCCAGCTGCGCAGCAATAACAGATTTAAAGCGGAACAGGAACAGGACAATTTGTGAATTAAAAAACCACGATTCTGTCCGCAATGCAACAGACTGCGAGGTTCAAAGTTCGCTTCGTATAATTTGGCTCCGAAAATACTATATTTTACTCGCAGTGCCGTGTCGAGGAGGTGCACAATTAACTTCAAGCTACAGGGTCACAGTGGTATTTCCAAAACAACCGCCATCGGCGGGAGGTCCACACCGATAGCTGTGTCGGGGCAGCGTTTGGCCTAAGCCTAAACCCAAATTAAAGAAGACAATATTGTCCAAGAAACAATAGACTTACGTATATCCAAAAACAGAACCAGTAGCTCAAAGATCTTCACTCGACCATCAAATGCTGTAATTGAAGGAAAACGCAAAATACAATCTCGTGTGAGCAATAGTGTGACCGAAAATCCACATTGTTTTGTTCATACATATTTGTCTCAATCAAGTCTTCTCGTGTCACGAAGTTCGTGCCAAACTCGTTCGCAAAAAGGGAAAACGGAAAAAGAGAGAAAAAGAGAAAGGATACGCTTCACGACATGCTGTCGCGTGTTTCCGCACCACACGCATGCGGGCATCCGTGTTTCTGGGAATTGCTGATAAAAAAACACTGTGTTTCTGGATCCGCGATCCAACCCGGAAGTTATCTTAGGGCTTCTTCTGCACCCAAGAAAATTTTTTTAACTGTCCTCACAAGATCATTGAACAAGCCCAAGTCACGAAACGATAAACCACCGAAAGTTACATATAGCAACATTATTGACAGAAAAGGGAGCTCATGAAACGAGAACTGATCAGTATGATTGTTTTCGCAGTATTTCCATCTTGGGATCTTTTAAAATCGCAAGAAAACAAGCCTGAGGAAAAAGTGATGAAAATTACTTTTTTGTGCGTTGGTCAGGTAGAATGTGATTGTACAGTACCGGATGCAATTTTAGGCTGAAAGTAGAAGTTGGCGTGCGTGCAACTTCCTAGTGTAAACATATAGCGCACGCGCACAGTAGTACATTCAGCTGAGAATGCACTCGGTACTGTACATACACTTAGATATTATCACTCCACTCTCATGTCATGGTGTTGAGCGCAGAACAATAATAAAGCTGGTGGGAGTCGAAAGGGGAATCAAGAACTAAGATCTGCTGGCCGACTAAGATTTCGAAACTGCTTTTTCGACCAAAATGCGCATGGCAGGAAGTCCCGGTGACAGACAGACAACCGAATTGGATAGCAAATGCAAGCTGTTGCACAACACCCAATAAAAAGCAATCGTTTTGGTATCGGTGAAATGAATGTGCTATATTTTTTAACATCTGCGTCAAACGACATGAAATCTAAAAGTGTTTTTGGCACCATAATATCGTGATTGAGTATGCCAACAAAAGACGTCAAACATGGCGAACCCTTTGCATTTGGTTTTGAAAATTATCACCAGTTTGCCTTTCACCACCATTTGTTTCTTTCAAACTTGGCGCTGATTTTGGCCAAAATACAGTACGCCAAGCGAGAGAATGCTTGAAAGAAAGAAAAACAAAAAAACAGAGAAGAAAATGTTGACAGCTTCTGTTCCTGATGCGAAACTACAATGGGCCTCTCCCATCTGTAACTCAGTTTGCGTGAAAGAAAGCAAGCAGATAAATAATGAAAAAGATATGTCATCTATATAACTATAACTTTCCATCAGAAACTATATGGACCGCCAAACACACCGCAATGAGAATCGCTGGGGAATTCATTTTAGATTGAGTATTAGACACAGTGTTTGCGGTCACTGACTTGAACTTTTTTTGAAATAAGAATATTGAAGAAGCCTTTGAAAAGTTTTTTGAAACAAGAATGGAAGAAGTTGCTGAAAGTACTGTAGCATTTGTTAAAAAAACTCACTATTTTTTCAAAAAAATACCAATCTTTTCTGAGTTTCTGATAATCAGCGAAATACGAAGCTTGACGAATTCACGAATTGATTTTATTTCGTTCTTTCCATTTTAATCACGAGCAGCAGCATTCCATGATCATTCAATTACTGCATTCAATTGCATCAAATCAAAATGCTGGTGTTGTATACAGGTATAAATTGGTCATATAAACAAGAAATCCGAGTGAAAACTATACAGTACTATCGATAATCACAGCATTTGGCAAACAAATGGTTCACTTGTACGCAGTTGGTGCCCTGCGGACACAGGGGCATCACGTCCGTACAGTCGTCACCAATTATAGGGTGCCAATTGTGAAACGAACGTATGTCGTCGTGGACGCGCACCGCTCGGCCCCCGTTTGGACACACGGCACTGTAGGCGGCTGCGTAGAGCACTAAAAAATGGGCTTATAGTAATGTGGTCAAATCATCTCGTCAAACAAGGTCGTCGAACACATGTACAGTATTTAGTTTTCGCGCTCATTTGGGGCTCGTGTGTTCGAGGACTGTGTTTGACGAGATGATTTGACGACAAAACCATTAGCCAAAAAATGGCGATGGCGCAGATGGTTGTGTACAGTATTCCATCTGTGTAGTGGCTGATTACATCACAGTGAATCCCAATGAAGAATGCTTTTGAAAGCTAATTTGGCCTCCAATCTGCTGTTCATGTTCTGTCTCTTTCTATTCCGGTGTATAAACTCTATCGATGTATTTTGTTGCCTTTTCGAGGGGTGTCTATTCTAGTTTTCAGTCAATAGTACATGTCATAGTGACGGAAGACGTCAAATGTCTGGATTAATTGACCGCAAAGAAGGCAGACTCTAACAAAAAAGTGCGCAAAAACGCGCGCCACTTGTTTTATAATCTTGTTTTACCTTCAGTGGTAGCATTGCAGCACGTTGCCCGTGCTCCGTACGCCACTTTGCATGTCCAGCCAGTCGGGCAGACCTCGTCAGGTTCACGGCACCGCCCGGACTGTGGCGCACTGTGGTATGTTGGCACGCCGAAACCACCGTGGCACGGACTCAGTTTGTCTGGTGAATGCTGGTTAGTAAATGGTCACTTGGCCCCTGGTGCATTCGCACTGACGATGACTTGGCCATTCATGCTTCTGCCGTCGCGCTGTGACTGTATGATGTGTTTTGTGCTGCCTGGTGGTGGTGGATAAAAACTTGAAAAACTTGGTGGTTGTTGTGGTCGAGTGTGCCGAAGACCAGTCCCGACCTCTAATTCACTTATGAATTGCGCAGCAATGTGATTTTTTTGGGTGCCCGTCTCCCCTCGACCTACTTTTGCGGTGCACCACATCATCATCAGTGCGAATGCTCCAAAATGGCCGTGACGTCAAAAAAGACGCTCGAGTTGGTTGTGTGCGCACGCGCAACCTCGGACTGCGCTACACTGTATGTGACTCAAAAAATAATTGAAAAATATTATTATTTCTGCCTGAAGTACAGGTGTTCACAAAACTCGCACCAACCGGCCAAACAATAGTTCCTGCATTCGGTCATAGTGGCAAAACTGTTAGCGTTGCCTTCACAGCCGTGGAATGCGAATGCCATACATTCCATCTTGTCACCATTGTAGTACCATCGGGTGATCGGATATGGTAGAGGGGTACCTTGGGGATGGTCTGAGATAAGATTGGTGTAATCGGATCGTGTTTGCGCACAAATCAGGGGAATTGTGATAATATTACACTGGAGATTTTGCGTTTTATATAGAGTTTGATACATTTTGCAAGTCTTTAAATGGCAAATTATCCAAAATATGGCTTTACTGAAAAAACCAATGTATTATTGCCAAATGTGCGTTGACTGAGCGCATCACAAAGTGTTTCGTGCCCTCACCGCACTCGCGCATATTCGGAAACGGGGCGGGCTTTACAGGAATTACCAAACAAGTCATTATGTATGTGTAAATTTACGGAATAAAAACTTGAAACACCCTCGACAGGTCAGAAATAAGCCCATATACCGGCAGCATGATGACACTGTCCAATGTGCTTGACTTGAGTGCAGTCTTTGCCCATGTTTGGCCGAACGGTCACGGGGGGCTGCGTGCTGGTGGACCCGTACGGATTGTGCCATTCGCGTATGAAAATTGTGAATGATCAGTTATGCACTTGCTTGCATTCTTTTTCATCTTTCAAGTGATGATAGATTATTTGGACACTTGTACTTAATTGTCACACCTAATTGTCACACCCACGCAGAGGAATCAACGTTCAGAGATCTGTGGCAATATGCGTTTCAATCATGGTGAGAAGATTTTGTGGAAATCCAAACATTGGGAGCAACATGTTGAGAAGGTTCGACAAAGTATTGAATGTGGGCTATTATTATTGTGGTCAAATCAAATGGTCATATCACATGTATTGTTTCTCGCGCTCGTCTGACGCTCACGTGTTACTGTTTGATTTGACGACACTACTATCGGCCTAAATGTGTAGATGTTTAGCGACGAACTACATTTTGGTTCCCCATCTGTCGTAGCCTCATCCGCATTCGCTCCATAACAGCGAATGTTCAGTG